>JAQQZX010000014.1:1424915-1438902 GCA_030068355.1 Notoglanidium maculatum | reverse complement strand
TACACATATACTGTATACATATAATGTGTACAACCATTTGCTACTGAGAAGTGAAATAAAACAGGAAATAGTCTAGTTGCCATGATGATCATTTCCCCTGTAATAGTAACCCCTGTATTCCTGTTCAAACAGTGTGTGTGTGTGAATGTCAGTGTGTAGTCAAACATACATAAATGTTCTTATGGGCATGCACCCACACACACCCACACCCACACCCACACCCACACACACACACACATATACTCAAATATGCACATGCACCCTTGTATGTGTGCAGGAGGATCACTGGATATGTAAGTAGCGTGTATACACTCCCACTGCAGCACACACTTCATTAATAAGACATGTTATACCTGGTCAGTGCTCGGCGTGTCCACGATGTCGTTCATACTTCTGCTCTGGGCATGACCTGTAATGAACAGACATGCTCAAACCAAATTCTACATCTACACATATTCAAATACAGAAAGACATTTATCAAATGGTTATTCATATTTGTACAGTATTGCTTCTAGTAATTAAGCCCATAGGCAGAAATAAGAATGAGGGACGTCTAATAATGAATGCAAACAGAGCCAGAAAATACTTTTTAGTTGCGTAATCTAATTTGCAAAGAATTACACACAATTTGGGTATAAAATGAATTAAAATGTCATGGACAGAACAGAAGCTAGAGCCATCGGTTTCCTGCCAAGTTGCTACCTGAAGTTTAAAAAAATGGATTTCCAGATCTAAAAGGACTTGCCTGGTTTGCGTTTTTAAATGTTTTAATTGTTTAAAAATTGGTCATGATAAAAAAAAAAATTATTATTATTTTTTTAAATAAACGCAGACGTACGAAGACGCCCGTAGCTGCCTCCATGTTTGCTGCGCAGATCTTCTGTGGAGTGATTGAAGCTGGCTGCTGGACTACGGGCTGGACTACGACCTGAAACACACACACACACACACACACACACACACACACACACACACACAAAACTCAGTTATAGGACCATTGAAATATATCTCCATAATCAAAAACCTTAAATGTTCTAGATTTAATCAGATAATCTAACATGGTACCAGAGAGAATTCAAAATACTAAATGGACCCTTCTTTTCTAAGTGTGTGATGGGCAGAAGGTGAATAAAGGTGTTTAAAAGGAGGCAGAGACGACTCACTGGGGGTGGCGCTCCCTTTGCCGATGTCGGCCAGCGAGCGGTGAATGGGTTTCTTGGTCTGGTGTCTGTGTTTCCTCAACAGCACAAAGCTGATCTTGTCCCTCAGCTCCGGACTGACCATGCCCTCCTCGATGTGGTGCTCGATGATGTCGTCTATCAGCAAGCGAGAGGGATTGTATGAATGAGGTTCAGAAAAAAAGAAGGAGGATAGCAGGTTAGCCAAAGAAAAAAAGAGTTTCATGCAATCAGAATTATTTTTTTTAGTGCATAAATTTTGCAAACATCCAGCATTAGTTTTTCCTCTCCCTTCAATATTATTGTGTATTTTGTATCTCACTTGAGTCCATTTTGAGTCATGGTGTAAGACCACGAAGCGTAGGGGGGTGAATACTTATGCAAGGCACTGCATCTATTGGACGTGAAGTGGAGATCTCACGTCTTTTCTCGCCGGTGCTCGGCTGCGTTTGCTGAAAGGTCGTGCTCACCGACGATCTGAGGCAGCGAGTAGCCGTCCAGGTCCAGCAGCACCACGCCGGTTTGCAGACACGTGCGCAGCTCGAACAGGCTGTGCAGAGACAATGTCGAGACGTGCGGTTTGCTCCAGCGCTCGCCGCCCTCTTCGACCTTCTCCTCAAACTTCACCCACCTGAGAACGCACACACACAGTAACAGGAAAGGAGGGGCAGCATGCTGCACTTCAGCTACGGTAATTAATATTGGGAACCTGGTGTGTGCGTATGTATGTGTGTGTGTGTGTGTGTGTGTGTGTGTGTGTGTGTGTTTTTATACCTGGCTGACTCCCTCCACTCGAGCTCGTCTCCCTCGTGTTGGAGTGTGTCCATCTCGGTGAAGAGGGTAGGGGTGGGCATGGCGTCTTCATCATCTCCTAAAATATACCTCAGGCGTTCTGCAGCCGGGGACACTTAGGGACGAAACACACACAGAGGGTTATTCAGATAATTGTTGCTGATCTGCTCTTATAAAAAAAAACTAAAAAAAAAACCTTGGCCTGTGACAAAATGGAGAATGTGATCAAACCAGATCTTTCTAAAAAAAATGTCTTTGTACCCAAACAGCCTTAAAACGAAGTGTGTCCTTTCAACACATGCTAGCAGGAACTTTAATGCTTAATTACAGTTGCATGGAAGGACTCTCTACTGTCTCCAGTGACGCTTTGTAACCTTTCTGTGCTTTTAAGTCACATCCTAGCAACCGCCGAGTTCCTGCTGACCTGTTATGAGTGAGCTAAAACTCAAAACATCCTCATAATAAGCGCAGAAGCCGAATCTGCCTTCACGTATTGTGGCTTGTGTGCTGTAAATTAGCCGTCTGTCACGCACTTAGCACAAGGCAGTTGTTGTGAAAGCTGCTTGTACCCATGAAGACTAACTTTGACTCATTGCTGAGAGAATAAGCAGGTACGGTGCGACACTCTTTAGAACAAAGTCACTGCAGGACACCACGAGGCAGCGGTTCCACCTCAGCTGAACCACTTCAACTTCAATAAT
The DNA here is from genome assembly GCA_030068355.1 of Notoglanidium maculatum. Classification (NCBI taxonomy): domain Eukaryota; kingdom Metazoa; phylum Chordata; class Actinopteri; order Siluriformes; family Auchenoglanididae; genus Notoglanidium; species Notoglanidium maculatum. The sequence goes on along the minus strand of JAQQZX010000014.1, from coordinate 1,436,231 downwards.
TACCTTTAAATACACCCTGTGATTTCACGCAGGTTCATATTAAGTGAAACCTTTGCTTGTCGAAAAGTTACACATTTGTTTTCGAGACATTCAAGCCTGCCTTGAAATATTCGACTTGTTTTGTTGCCAAGGTTTTCATGTTTTTTTCCCCCCTTGCTGACTTTCTTTAGAAACCTAATCGCGCACTCAGGGAAGGGTTTAGACTTTGTCAGAAAATACAGTGCTTTATTACTGTTTTAGAATATTTGTAGCTTTGCCTTTAATAGCTTAAGAAAGCATGTTGAAGTAAGTCTGGTAAAGTTGACAGCTCGCATTAATTTGCCACACGAAGTGTTCATTAAACCAGAAAAGAAAAAAAACAAAACAGACCAAAAGCACTGTAGAAGTGTACTTGATCAATCCTACATACTTTTCTAGTACTGGCACCATGACTTGACGCTTACGTTGGCATAGGGACACTGCTGTCAATCATTATGCAACCTGACACGCCCACACAGTTCTGATCAAGCAGAGAATAGGACTTTTTTTAGATTTAGATTTATAATTACATGGTCGGAGAGCTATTTTTCTCAAATATGTCATTGATAAATGCTATTTCATGACAGATTGTTCCAAAGCTCACACCTCTACCTTTCTCTGCTGAATAAATTTGACCCCTCATCGAAAACTCTGATCATCTTCATAAGCAGACAGAAGTAATCCTCCAGTCCTCAAAGCCGGGCTCAGAGCCAAGCGCACCGTTTGGAAGGGACTGGAACCATTAGAGAGCGCGCTGCTGAGTAAAGAGCAAAGCTGGTGCCAGAAAGACACCGAAATGGAGGCCAATCCTGAAAGTCAGCTTCGTTGGGAATAAAGTGCTACAGCGATGGCGGCCAAGAAGCTGGAAGCTCTCGCAGTGTTCCGGTCTAGATGCTCACATCATCCAAGATTCAACAGGTGCTGTGCTGGAAATGTTTTTTTTTCCCAAAAATATGCAACATTTATAGCAGAAATACTCAATTTGAAGGTGGGAATGAGGCATTTTGTCTGCGAAAAAAATCTTTTCATATGGTAGATTATTTAATCAAAAATGCAATCAAACACAAAGCTGAGCATCTGAAGGTTAAAAGGCTCAATCTATCCAGTCAATCGAACCGAACCTGGCTGTAAAGATCAACCGGAGATTTAATAATGTAATACATTTATTCCACAGCACTTCAAAATGGTCATACATACAAAAACTCATCATATAATCATTTTCTTTCAGGATGGTGTTTTGTTTTTTTTCACAGCCAAAGAAAGCTGGAGCTGTAACTAAAGCCGTAGTTACTATAGAAGGGACAAAACTATGCAAAGCTCTGGGAATTGGGGATCACTTCCTGGTTTCATTTTCTAGTTAAATGTTAAATCTGTTTCATTCATTAAACCTAGACTGTTAATAACATGTTAAAGAAGCTTGGCGGGGGTTTCTTTCTATCTAGGCCATAACGTACTTGATCAAACCCAAAGTGAACTCTAATTAGGTCTGCGCTGTTGTGAGAGCAGGCCTGAGGGGATCAATAGCATCGAGTACTGCATCGATGAGAACCTACGAGAAAAAAAAAAAAAAATCACAGACGAATGATCGTCTTTGTTTCCTGCCACAAAAGAGATAAGTGCTAAATCGCTAAAAGATTGAAGGGTTTCCTCAGATAATTAATCACAGCATTATTTGTTGATGTGAATCGTCAATTGGCTACATATGTATTGGGTAAACGGGCCATTCTTAATTGTCTGCATTGATTATCAAGATCTCTGTGATTTTATAGTAAATGTTTGCATTTTCCCACGATAAAGATGTCAAAATGAGGACGGTCGTTGCAGGACCAATTAGCTACTATATCATGAGCGATTAAGTACTGTTTGCCAATATTACATTTTGAAGACTTGAGGAATGAATCAATCGCGGTGATTCATTTGTTTACTCGTTCAACTCGAGTCTGTAACCTGCACTGATATCTCATTTACATCTCTGGAGAATGGATTTATATCCATTTAGCCAAGACAGCAGGTTTTGCGTAGTCATGAGAACACGCAGCCATGGTGAAGGACTAACACTCAAACTGGCTTCTTTATCCAGATTCATTTCATAATTCATATCGCTGTCTTCCTCTGTCTGAGCTATTAGAGAGATCGGCAGCGTTATAACCCTGAGGACGTGACGCTGCGAGCTCGATCCGGCATTGCTCGGCTTGGGAAGTTGGGGAAGTCATTACTTACACAGAGAATCGTAAGCCTAATAATGAACAAATTAAAAAAACTATGAAAATGAATACAGTGATGTTTGGTGTAAGGATTGGAAGGAGTCTCCAGTGTCAGCGCTCGTAACAGTCAGTGAGTTTTCTGACTTGGGAAAATCTTCAAGGCAAAGGAGTTTTGTGATTTCTTGGTGACGTGACCAAATGAATTCATTCCAAAAGAGAAAAAAAACAGAGAGACTGTGAGGGAATGACTGCTTACAGCTGCTATAACGCAAGAAAGAACAAGAGCTCATTCGTTTCACAAATATTAAATAAATAAAAAAACGTAATTGTTGTCTGTTATAGAAAAATAATCAATTTGGTGTCGGAATTGGGAATTGTAGAAGTTAGGTCGTGTTAAATTTGATCTGCGATTTTATAATTTTACCCCTATTTGTTTTTTGGTTTTTTTACCTAATTATGAGTTTTTTAAATGTGAAATGTCAGAAATAGGTTTCATTACCGTATTCCTTCTAATATATTTAAACGTGAACTGTTAGTGTACTTCTTAAGTACACATGACGCTACCTCTTCTTTAATCATGGATAAACTTACAGGATACTTGAATGGATTTTTTTTCTTTTAAACATAGGACCCTAAGCATGAATATCATTTATATCTCTAAGAAGTGGTATTTTAAAATACCAAATCAATATGTCAATGAGACAGGCATAACTAAAACAAAAACAAACCGTTCTGAGTGTTATTGAAAGCATTCCTAATGGACTGAAGGAGAAAAATATCATTATTTGGAACAGTTCTAAATATACTTTTATTATTTGAATTGATTAGAAATAATGGACTCAAGCGGGCCCTATTGAGGCTCACAGTAGGATCACAGAGTCTGATTAAATGAGCCTTTAAAGGAAACCATGGAAATGATATTTCTGTCGAAATTTGCTGTGCGCAAAATCCACTTTGGTAATTATTACTTATTATTTTTTTAGCTTAGGGTCCATTCTGAGCTCAGTAGAGTGTTAATGATTCATTTAGTCGGAGTGTAAATCATGACTTAGCAATGATACTTGACATCTCCTTAGAATTTATGTCAATGTAAACGTAACTGTATATTAATAAATATACTGAACACACCCTCCAGCGAGTAGGGATTCTCCAATAGTCTCCTTTTGACTTTCCAAATAATTTCATTTAAAGTTAGTTTCATGTGTTATTTACCACAAAACACAATAGGATTCAGAAAGGCCACTCACTAATGCGGCTGACTTCAGGTGGGTGAAGGCTGTGATCTGTCTGCTCCAGATCGTAGCGCTCGGTGTCCTCTGACTCGTAGCGCTCATGACGTTGGTGATCACGGTGCGCACCTCTCTCGATATCCGTGATGTCATGGCTTGAGATGGACGAGTGCCTCCTGCGACGTTTGCGCCTGTAGCCGCATGGCTCTGGAACACCGATGTAAATGGACTGATGATCTGCAGGTAGAAATCGGTAGAGATTAAGGAGAGGTGCTGAGGACAAAACACCCAAATCTACCTACAAATCAAGATACAAATCCACAATAAAGCCAACCAGATTGCACAAAATAACAAACAAACAACACCCATATAACACATATAATACAAATATAGGGTAAAAAATACCCAGGTTAAAAAAGTAAAGGATCAAATAAAGATGTAAAAGACAAAATATAGTCAGATCAGGCAAAGAAGAACAAAAACCCTTGAAACATAGTATATAAAGGATAAGCCCATTAAAATGCATGAAAAAGGAAACAAATCCACCAAAAAATGACACCCAGATCCAAAAAAAATAAAACAAATGATATCCGGATTCAATAAAAACTAAGAAGACTAATTGAATAATAAAAAAAGAACCTAACTAACAAAAGACTTAAAGAGCCAACAATTAACAGACAAAAGACACTTGGGTCTAAAAATAACAAATAAAAGCCACTCAGACGCAACAAATACAAACAAAAGACACACAGATCCAACAACAAAAAACAAACAAACAAACAAAGTACTCTCAAATCCAACAAAAAGAAAGAAATCAACATCAAACAAAATCCAAACAAAACAACAAAAACAACCATGATCTATAAAGAAAAACAAACAAAACCCCCTAGATCTTACAAACAAACAAACAAACAAAAGACGCTTAGCTACATCACATCACTAAAAATGCACCCAGATCTAACAAAGACATTCTGATCAAACAAATAACACACAAACAGGACTTTCAGATCGAATGAACAAATGACACCCAGGACCAACTGACAACAAACAAACAAAAAACCCAGCTACAACAAAAGCGAACAAAAGACTCTTTCAAACAAATAACACAAAACGACTTCCAGATCCCAAAAGAAATAATAACAATAAATCAAAAGACAAACATACACACAGATCGATGAAATAACAAACAAACGTCAGGTCAGGTCAAGACGCTCAAATCCCAGACCTAACTGACGTGACCTACAGATGTAACAGAGTGAACAAACGCTCTGAGCTAACAAATAAACAGCAAAAGACAAAACAACCAACAGATAAAAGACATTCAGATGTAACAACTAATGAACATAATGACTCTCAAATGTGACCAATAAACCACAGCACAATTTGTTTAGCGATATTTCATAAAGGTCTCTGGCTTTGTAATCGATTAGCGCCCGAGACAATGACTACGACTGGTAATTACATGCTCCAGCTAACGTGATGTTTATTTCATCGTATATTTGATGAGAACCTTTTGGAAACCCTGTGCGGTCTCTCCTCTCCGAGTTTCTCTCTGTTCCTCTCTGTTTAATTACCTCTCACCGGACTTGTGCAGGAAGTATGATGCATGTGAGGGAAGACCTCGTGTCAGTTCCTGTTGACACGTTTGCGGGATTGCCTCGAGCAAAACCCGTCTCATCAAACTATGTTCTTTTCGTACGTATTAGTTAGATGAATAAATAAAACAACATGAGGTTTAACGCTTCCTCTCGGCTGTGAACGGATTAGGATTTGGACTTTGAGTGGGTTATTAATGATCACAACACATTTAAATAATTAAAAATTGGGGCTTGATCACAGAGCTCAGTGCAGGTAATATTAGATAATTAGTCAAATTAAAGCTGTGTTATATGCTGGTAAAACTCTATGTAGCAAGCTGAATGGGTTTTTTGCTTTTATTTGCTTTCTTGATTACCCATATAAAATGTATCTATTGATTTTGCAAATATATAAACATAACTCATTTCCATGCCAGTGTGATAGCACATAATACACAACTAAGTGCACTATGTTTGAGTTCACTGAGGTAATATTTAAAGGAGCCAGCTTACCCTTTACAGAATCCAATGCACTGTTTTTGTTTTTAAAGCATGTAACCCCAAACTGGCAAAACCTCTGCAAATTCCCTGTTAGTGATGCCATGGAAACCATCTCAGACATTTTCTTCACTCATGTGTCATACGTGGAAGCTATGAGCTGAATATGCCTTATTACATACATACAAGGTCCATTACATTTGGAATAACCATATGAAAATGGAACGGAGCAGTCAAAAGAATTTAAAAAATAGATCCCTTGACAAAATAGCTTCAATTTCACCTTACAATTTAAGATCTGTGGCCTGGGATGGCGCAGTATTGTTGTGGATTGTTTTTGGAATATCGATGGCATCGGAAATGGTGACTCGCTTGGCGCAAAGGATTCTGGGAAAGGTGAGCCGATCCCTTTGACTGAGTCCACTGGGCTCAACCCAAAATAGCCGACGGTTCCAGTTTCAAGTCCCATCAAATGCTGCACTGTAAACGACGAGTATAAATAACATCGTTTTATACAACAGTGTTGTTGAATTTTCACTTGTGATTGGTCAGGATCGAGATTTTCACAATTTGTTTTGACAATTTGCATCACATATAATTTTGTTTTTTGTTGTTATTGTTATTTTCAAATTTGTAGCGAAAAATAGTTGCCAAATTGGAATAATAACACTTCAGGACACTTTTGTAAGACAAATCCGGGTGGGAACAGTAGCTCGGCTTCAACACACCACCCTGTTGGGTTTTATTCATTTCATAAGTAATACACTAATCTGTGTAATAAGCCTATTAAGAACACAAACACAGGCTGGAAGTGTTTTCATTTTGTGAAAGGACTGATTGCTGATTACGATGCAGAGAAATTTGGAGGGTCCTTAACAACGCCATCATGAACATAAATACACACAGAGTCAATTGGCCAATAATAAGATGTGTTTTAACATTCAGGCTTATTGCATGATGAGGTGTGTGTGTGTGTGTGTGTGTGTGTGTGTGTGTGTGTGTGTGTGTGTGTGTGTGTGTGTGGATTTCAGCTTACAAGAGTCTAACAAGATTCAAGTCAGGCTTATGGATGTTTTTAAATACTAAGCTTAATAATAATCTTATGAGGTCCTCGCAAGTGTCATAACACATGAATGTGTGTGAAAAAGACTCGCCTTCGTCTTCGTCATAGCGGTACCGACTGTTGCTCATCCCTCTGTCATGGTCCATCCTGAGAGAGAGTGAAAAGTAAGAAAGAGAGGAAAGCAAAAAAAAAACTTTAGAAAATAATGATTCTGCGAAGAAAATACAAAAACATAACACATCATGTCCACTTATTTAAAAAAGGTGGTAAATACAGAAATAAATCTGCGTATATACGAAGTATATACATACAGCAGCATGAACACATGCAGTCTGAATCCGGCATTTCATTTCATGACACACGTGAAGTGAAAACCACATCACCCCGTTTGTTTGAAATATGATTCTTTTTCTTGATTCAGTTTTTCGTAATGTACGACAATTTACTGACTGAAAGAAACGGATTAGTAGACTTTTATTTTTTATTTTTTTGTGGGTGTGTGTGTGTGTGTGGCTCCTGACTCAAGGCCCTGACTACAGGGTATCGATCTGCCTCCCGGCTTCCTGTCCTATCTCCTATCGATACTTAAAATAATTAAACTCACCCGGGCTCAGTGGAAACACACATGATTAAACAGAATGTGATTAAAACCCCTGGGAGAACCCATGCAGCTCATGGCACATGCCAAATCTCCTCTGTTAGCATGTACCACGAGCCATTATACACAGTATTAGCTAATGTTTGCCTATGTTCCCACTAAATTAGCATCAGTAACTGAAATCAGACATCATTTGTGCAGTTTTCGCATAAGACTTTACATTGAGTGAAGAATTCTATTCAGTTCGAATGCGCTTTTAAGAAATAGAAGCCTTTTTGTATGGTTTTTTTTTTTTTTTGATAACTGATTAAATAGCAATCAGCCATGGCAGTGCAGCGTAAGAACATGGATATTCCAGCTTGGTGCTGGCACTGGGTCAGGTTTGCTTTGTCAGTTTTCTGGGCTGTAATTCATACTGTCACATCATCGATCAGTGTCCTGCTGCCTGAGAGGGAGCAAGAGAAAGTGAGGTGCTGGGACAGCCTGAAAAGACAAGTGGTTGCATTCCTCCATTCCTCAATATCATCTCTGCACACGGATATCTCACCAGCCGTCCAAACTTCTTCCAAAACCGAGTGAAAAAGTACGCTCCGATCTCACATAGTCATTAATCAACAAGCTATCAAGGCTTCGGGTTTGTTTTTTCTTCTCAGCACTGACGGCAGGACAAATTTCCTACCGACTGAACTCGGCGCTGTGGCCTCATTTTTAGTTTACATTGCAGCGAGCAATAAACTCATGAACACGTCACTGCTGCTGATGTGCATAACTCAGTTTTTTCACATGAAAGCGAAATGGCATTAATTCGGGAATCTCAGTTCAGAATACAAATCCATCAAAATCCATACAATTTCCATGTCCCATACCAAGTTCAGTTCTAGAATCATTTCCCAAATGTACTTAAAACCTATATACGGAATTTCACACCAAAGTCATGGAGAGTTCTAGAAAGCCAAAGTCTAGCTAACGTATGGAGAATCTAAGAATCACACGTCAAGGATGATGAAATGTCTATAATTCTGCATCACTGAATCTAGAAGACTTTTAGAATAAGAGCAATAATGTCAGGACCATGGCTTTCTGTCATCGAACGCTCTACTGCATGAAAGTGTTTTTACATGACTATTTAATTGAATTTTAGGAAAGCAGAAGTTCCTCATTTGTGAAAAGAAATCAATGAAAGAAGTGCATTAACATTCGCAACATGCCTGACAAATATTTGGTCAGGCCAAAAAACTCTAGACTACAATGCCAGTCACGGATCTACTGAAGAGAGCAAAAGCTATGCCTGCTAATGCTAACCTTGATGGGAATCCTTCGAAATTTCTACACATTTTCGACCATGAAACCGTGTTGTCCATAAACAGTCTGTCTATTGTCATGTGATCCTTATGATGCTAAAACTCCCAATGAATTTGACATGATGCCGTCAGATGTCATTGTTTTTAAATTCTAGAAGATGGAAAAAGCAGATATTTCCACCAATGATATACTTTGGTATCTGTAATGGGGGTAATTTTTCATTTTGGTTATTTTCCAAACCATTGCTTTGGTGTCTGGCTGCAAGGATTGTTTTGTAAGCAGCCAGATTCAATCATCAGTCATCATCATCAAACCAGACTCTGTACAGACAACAAGATTAAAAATAGTTGAATGAGCCAATAAAAAAATTAAGTCAACATGACAGAAGTGAATCAATGAATCACCGACATTAGCGTGAACAGCTGAGGAGCGTTTTCATTGTTTGAATTTTTACTTTGCTTCATAGCACAGTAGAATATGTTTGCCTGTTTTGCCTTTGATTCTAGAATATTTCATAGTTTATCATATGGTCTAGAATATTTCATTTCATAGGACTAGAAAATTTCTAGTGTGTTTGACATGTGCTTATAAAACCTTTCATTGTTTGTCATATGGTTCTAGAATGTTTTAGTGGTAGGAACTATTTCATTTGTTCATATGATTCAAGAATATTTCATTGTTATATGATTCTAGAATCTCTCATTACTGGGGGAATGTTTCTAGAACAGTTCTCTGTTCAACACGTGACTCTAGAAGATTTCATAGTTTTATAACAATACAGAATATTTCGGTTGACTCGAGAATATTCCATTGTTTGTGATATGGTTCTAGAATATCTCATTGCTTGGGATGTCTCTAGAACATTTCATCGTTTGTCATACGAGTCAAAAATATTTCATTGTTTGTAGTACTTTTCTAAAACGTTTCAGTGTTGGTCGTATTTTTCTAGAAAATGTTGTTGTTTAATATCGATGCAGAATATTTCAGTTGACTCTAGAATGTTTCACTGGGATATGTTTCGAGAATAACCCATTGCTCGAGGTGTTTCTAGAACGTTTCATTGTTTGAGATGAAACTTCTTCTGGAATGTTCTGGAACGATTCTGGGATGTTTCATTGTTCTATCTCGGTACAGAATCTTTCAGTTGATTCTAGAAAATGTTCCTGTTTCTAGAACATTCCATTGCAGCATATCATGATATCATTACTGGATATTTGTTTTTATTCTGAAATATTCTTGAATATTTAATTGTGGTGATGTTTCACGGCCATATGACTTTAAAATATTTCATTGTCTATGATCTGTTTCTTGAATATTTTGCACATTTCATGTCATTCTGGAACATTTCAGAACATGTCTGCCAGGTGAATATTTATTCGCTTCTCACACAATTTTAAACTATTTCCTTGGTTGTAAAAATGATTCTAGAATATTCCAGTGTCATGGGATCCTAAAATATTTTTTATTTCACATTTATATTGTAGAATATGATTATAGATAGATAGATTAGAATATATGATTATAGAGTATTTAATCTCAGCTGATTCTGCAATAATTTGTTATTTGTCATATGATTACTGAGTATTTCATTGTTTTGTTTGACTCTAGAATATTTAATTGCCATGTGATGAGGGAAAATGTTAGCATATTTGTTTTTAGCAAATTATTGAGATAATTACTGAGGTTATTTTTTCCTACCTATTGCTCATTTTGTTTTGTTAAAATCAATGGTTTACTGAATCACAAATCAAATTCTGTTAGGTATCAGTTTGCATATTACTGTAAGACTGTATGTCCTGTGCCAGTGTTCCCTTGTACGCTACGGGATGGCTTCCATGTAAGTGCAGCATTTTGAACATGACAGCTTGTTTGTTTCTAGTGTATATTTATGCCCCTGCTATGCTATACTTCTAGATGGAATTGGTTACCTCAGGAGCTTTTGTTGTCTGTAATGAAATATGATAACATTTATAGCCTTAAAAGGCCTCTTGGACTGGTGTGGTGGTATAAATCTGCTGCGCTGTACCGGACCAGTCTATAACTAATCAAATAGTTTGAACATATAGGATAAGTGAATTATCTTTCTTAAACAACTTCAGCACTGACTAATATATTGCCGCTCTTGACGTTTTATAATCTGATATACGGTTTTAATCAATTTTCAGGTATTTAAGATTCAAATCCATGCAGCAAAGTCCCTGAATGTCACAGACTGCCACTGAGATTACACTGTGGAAAGGAAAGACCATTAAGGTTGGCAGGTTTTGGTAAGATTAAGTAAAATAAAAATCAGCGTTATGGACATCCTTGAGTGACTTTTATAAAATGGTGATAAAACAATAGAATAAACCTCCGTGTTCAATGAAAAATTGATTTAAAAAAAAAAACTTTTCACAGTAAACAATTCTTCTGCAAAAAAACAATGTAGTCTGTTAACAGTAAGCTTTGGTTGCTAAGCAACATAACAGGCAAAATGCAGTGTATTGTATGCACAGATCAATGGCTGTAGTGTAATAAATGTATTGGTTTTAAAACCTGGTGCATTAATAGAAACCTGTATGTACACTATAAATTCCTAGACACACACACACACACACACTAAAGATGATCAAGATGTCTCACCTGATTTCACCTGAAGAGACTGAACAACAGAGTAAAGTTGTTAATCAAAGGGATTCATGAATGCAGCTTGGAAAAAGGTGTCTGAAAGAGCTAAAAGTCCACAGAAACTCCAAACTCCAGCACTCTGCTTCATTCACACACACACACACACACACACACACACACACACACACACACACACACACACACACACACAAACACACAC
>JAQQZX010000014.1:1408567-1424815 GCA_030068355.1 Notoglanidium maculatum | reverse complement strand
GGGAGGGGGAGGGGGAGGAGGAAAGAAGGACAAAATAAAATGTAAGAACATGGGGGAAACCCAAAAATATTTTCATAGTAATACCTCTTATCCCAGTTAATAACCCTTAAACCCAACAACCCTTACCCCCAGTAATAACCCTGCAAAGCATCTCTTACCCTGACTTGGGGCAGTTATTAGCCGTCTCGTTCCTCTCACCCTCGCTCACTGCATACTTAGCAGATGTGTCCTCAGAGGTAGATGTGTTCTCCTCCTCACTGAAATAAACACACACAGTACAGTGTTTATAACTGGCTCAACTCCTCGCCCACACACACACACACACACACACACACACATATATATATATATATATATATATATATACACGGGCACGCACATGCACAGCGGGAGTAGAGCACATTCAAAATTAACAGAGTGAACAGAAGCGTGTGAGGGGGAGGGGCTGGAACGAGAGAACGAGACGATGGGGAAGCGCAGAGGCGGAGTCGGGAAGAGACGATGGAGGTGAGTCACTAATCACGGACGGTGTGGATGGATACGGGCATGTGCTCATCTTCAGTTTGTATATCAGGCCATTGTTTATCAAACAGCATGATTAATGTGTGCTGTATCCATGGTTACGGAGTCAGACCTGCCAACAACCAAGAGGAACACCACGATACAGGAAAGAAGCTGCCGCTCATCTGTTTAAGTTGAGATGTACACAAGGATGCAACAATTTGAGTTAAATCCAATTGTGATTTTACTCAGCAATACTGTGATTAGAGCTGTGATTATTTTCTGTTCAAGTTCCAGGCCTGTATCAGGCCACGTTCTCACTGCAAGCCTGAGCACTCAATTCCCATATTTTCGCTCAGATCGGATGTGCCTATTGTGACGGTTCACATTCAGAATTACAGTGATCTGTATCTAACTGTGACGTGAACTCCTCTGTCCTCTGAATCGTCACGCATGCGCACACTGATACGCACGAGACATCTGCGTCACCAACAACAAAAAACATCTCTGTGAGACGACTCGTGGTATCAAACCAACACACTGGACGCTAGTAGCTAATGTACGCATGGCGTTCTGCTCCGGGGGACAAAGCCATGCTCCCTCGGCTCGGCCACGCCCTTCCAACTTGGCCACCTCGCGCCATACTCGAAAATATTACTATCCATTTACTGTGACCGACAGCGAGGACCCCACGTCAGCACATCTCTGATGCCAAATAAAGAAGCCAGATAACTAATGTGAAATGGAGGGAAGGGGCAGGGCTTCTTCCAGAGTTAATATAAAAAAAAAAAAAAAAAATTTTTTTTTTAAAAATCAGCCGTGGCCTAAAGGTTAGAGAAGTGGGTTTGGGACCTAAAGGTCACCAGTTCAATACTTAGCCTAATTTCCCCTTGGGGATTAATACAGTATCACAAATAAAGGGAAGCTACACAAGCATCTCTCAGTCCAGATTCATATATTGTCTGCCATTTTTATTAGAGGATGATGCAAAAAAATGTACGAAGGTCAGCAGGTCTGAGAGATCACGATTAACCGATGATAAGCACATACCTAACATTTTTATGATGAAATTGTGACTTTATAAATGATGCTGTATTTCTGTGACTTCATAGTGCTGTGGTGTTTTATTTCCCCATCCTGTGGCACTAACCCAACGCACAGTCCTGGGCCTGAGCTGCTGCACAGCTTTAAACTCCCCTCAACGCCCCCTCCTGGTTTAGATGTGATTTACAGATTCACCACATGAGTGCAAGAGCAGGAAGTTCTCCAAAGAACCGAGTTCTGTTTTGGGTCAAGTGTCGGCGCATAAATGAGCATTTAGTGGTGACAAACTTCACCACCCAATGACAATCAGTATTACAAACAAGGCATTATTAGGAAATAAGAGTTCATATTTTCAAATATTTAATTACTGAAGAAAGGGTGACCACCTGCAGGATATACTCACTGAGCATTAGTCTTTATTTTATTTGAAAAATGGGAGTTTGTTGAAGATGAAAAAGCTGAGGAGCACCAGTGTGCTACTTATTATTATTATTATTATTAATTTAAAGTTATTGAAGACAGATTAATTAACCGGGCTAGTTAAGTAACTCTCCTTCTCCAAAGAATTAGAGACTTTAAATGTATATAAAGTTTAAACAGTGCACATGGAGAGACTGTGGAGAGATTAAACTACCAACACGTTATACTGTCTTTTACACTGAGCACACACTCACACACTCACACACTCACACACTCACACACTCACACACTCACACACTCACACACTCACACACTCACACACTCAATGTTTTGTGCCATGATGTCCATTTAGAGCGCGTCTATTAAATGCGACATTTCAAATATGACTCAAAGCCTTGATTCTTTTTGCCGGAAATGTCTCCTAGCCATGTGCTGATATTACTGTTTCACTTTAATAGGATCATGATAGTATGAAAGTGATGAACACTCACATTATAAACGTCTAACTGTACATTAAATGTAAACACTACACAGGCAGGAGGACAACCATACATTTGGTACTTGAAATTCACATCATTGCAGTAAAACTTTACGCAGCTACATCATGTACGGGACTCTCGCGCTGAGAATAAACGGTCATCGTCGAATAAAACGTTATATAAAAAACAGAAGGTGATAAAATCTGATAGAAGTAATGTTGAGTCCAATTTACTCGGAAAGGAAACTGGTAATAATGCTGACATTTAACGTTTCATCTCCAGCACTGAACATTTTGTTTTAAAAAAAATGTAAGCAATATTAAATATTTTAAACTATTACGTGACGTTATTTTATCCCGTTACCTGATATGACACATGCAGATGGAGAAACACAGTGAGCGTGAGTGTGTGTGTGTGAGGACTGAACAGCGCACATGTAAACACAGACACTGCTCCTCCTGTACATACCGATAGGATTTCAACACTCTGATCCCCCACGCACGCAGAGAGAGAGAGGAAGCGCATGGTCAACACTACTACACACACAGACACACACACACCTGCCTTTATCTCACACATGCTCACACACACACACACATCTGCACACACGTACAACACACACACACACCCACAATAATAATAATCCCTATGGGGAATGTGAGCTTACATCACGCCGTGTTGCATGTTGGGACGGAGACGCCACCATGCGAGGAACGCTCTCCTGCACCTGCGCCTGCTACAGCGGCTACCTGCTTACCTGTTATAAAATGCTCTTTGCATCAGTGCTGTTTATTGGGCTTAGTTTGTCCAAAGACCGTTGCTTGGCATTGCAATTCAGTTTCTCCCAGTAAAGTTTAAAAAAAAAAAAAATTCCTTTTCCTTCTCTTCTCCATCAGATGTGACAGACTTAACCAAATTTTAAGTCAAACAAAACAAAAGGTAAGCAGGTAACTGCTGTAGCAGGTGCAGGTAATGGAGCGTTCCTCACAAGGTGGTGTCTCCGTCAAAACATGCAACACGGCGTGACGTAACATCACATTCCCGTATCACACAAAGCTCAGCAAAGCTCACTGAATTCAAAAGAAGAATGATGGACATACAAGAGCTGGCAGACAGACAGAAGGGCAGAAGGTAGAGAGACAGGGTATAAGAGGAGAGAGGGAGAGAGGGAGAGCGAGAGAGAGAGAGAGAGAGAGGAGAGAGAGAGAGAGAGAGAGAGGAGAGAGAGAGAGAGAGAGATTGCGATGGTTAGGAGTCTCACCTGTCTTTGTTGGACGCAGCAGGTGTAAGGGACGCCGCAGGCCAGCGGCCCGGTGCCGTTACAGAAGTGGTACTGATTCACCCCCCAGTCCTTATACTCATCACCTCCACAGCAGGAGAACTGCAGCGAGAGAGAGAGAGAGACAGAGAGAGAGAGAGAAACATCAACATTGCCTTCCACAGACGCGTCTCTGTCCGCTTCACTCTGGCAGGTTTGGTGTGCAGCAGCTGGAGGTCGATGCGAAGCGGAATCGCAGCGTTTTCGTCTAAGTCTGCCCTTAGCTAACGTCCTTAATCTGTTTACTTACAGCGCGCTAATCAGGCACCTAATCGAATCCCCCAGAGTGCTTTGCTTCCTCTGTCTGCCATTGGGCACGGGTTAATACGTTCATAATTACGTCAGGCTTTTTGTACGTCGGACCTTCTTTTGCACGTAGTCCAGGATGTTTTTGAAGTCCAGGTCGTCGTAGTAGTGCTTGATGCCTTGCCGTATGTTCTTCTGGATCAGTTCGGACGTCTGGCGTGGGAATAAAGAAAGAAAAGGTGACAGGAGGCGAACATACGAGTGCGCGGTGAGTGCGAGCGGCTCAGACCGGCGTGGGCTTACCGTTTTCTGGAACATCAACGCGACGATGAGAGCGACGGCCTGGAGCGCCAGCAGGACAGACAGCACGCTCAGGAACTGCGGAGAGCAGACGCAGAGTTACGGCGGGCTCGTTTACGCCGCAGCGCTGACGGCCGGGACGGAGGAGCACTCACCATGTGCAGCAGGGTTTTGTTGTCGCGCAGAGAACCCACCATTCCCACCACAGACACGGAGAACATGACCAGACCCAGCAGGATGAGAACCACCGCCGGAGCCAGAAACACTCCCTCCAGCGTGCGGTGCTTCTGCCTCTCCACCTCGGCGTACACGCCCACGCACAGCACGCACAGGCCTACCAACTGCTCACACACACACACACACACACACACACACACACACACACACACACACACACGTTTGCATGACAGTAAGAAATAAAAAGCGGTAAAGGAAAACGTGAGAGAGAAAGAAAGGGCAGTGTGGAAGCATGAAAGGAAAGTGAGGAATAAAATTAAGGAGGAAAGTAATTTCACACCACGTCAAATCTGTAATCAGGAGAGCGTAACGGATATAACGGCTCTTATTAAAAGCTAAAGGCGGTAATGAACCAGTTGAACGGCTCTTCAGTAAAGGTTAAAGGTCGTAATGAAGCAGAGGGCTCTGAAGTGCGCGCTCGGTCCCTGAACGCACGGCCGTGTCAAGATCAGATCAGGCCAGACCCTCCAGCGGGACGGATCATCCTGCAGCGTGTAAAACTGAGCTACAGCTAACGTGCTACTGCGCTAATAAGAAGCACCGTGTTGCTAATCGGAGCAAATCCACTCGTCTTCCCGACTCGCCGTCACTAATCCAATCTGCCCGTCAATTACCTTCTTGTAAAGTCTGATTCCGCTTCTTAATACGTATGATTTCCAGCACAGCGCTGAGGAGTGATTGGTCAGAGCTAATAATCACTCCACAATTATTGGCACCCCTTGTAAAGGGTTAATAATTAGCACTTTCTTTCACTGCAGTTCTTGATTAAGGTTTTTTTTTTTTACATAATTGGTGTTACCACACATTTTTTTTTTTTTTGTAATTCGCTATGTTTGGCGTTAACTCACCTTGGTTTCCGCTTTTAAAAATACCCTCCAAAAGGCCTGCTTTTTTCCTAGTTATTACGCCGTCTGTCGTGTGTTTATAATCCCACACGCTACCGTGTAATTACCGCATGGACGCACGACGACAATTAAAACGTCACCCTCGGCTCGGGAATCTTGAAGCCGGCTCTCAAAGCCCGTGAAGCTTTTTATCCGAGACACAAACATGCAATAAACTGAAGTGAAGATGTGCTTGAGGAGCCGAGGGGAAGATTCAAGGCTCGAGAAAAAAAACAAACAAACAGCGTGTAAGCAAACGGAAACGCAGATCTGGTCCGAAAGCTTCCCCGAGCGAGGATGCAAAAAAAAATTCCCCCTGAAAATTTACTCCAGCAGAAACGTTTTGGGGTATTCAATTAAAAGCACAGGAAAGGACAGGGGAGTTTATCAGATTAAAAGCGTGACAGTATGAAAATATTGCAGTGAGCGTCTGAACGCTTGAACGCAGCCTTTGTGTGTTAAGAGCTTCATTGTCCGCTTTCGGTTTGATCTCGATAAGATCGACGTGTTGAGAAGTGCCTGCCAGGATAAATACCGTTCTGCAAACGTCTGCGCTGTGCTGTGGTGTAAGCGGTATAAAACCGTCAGGAAAGGAAAAGTAGTAAGGAACAGAGAATAGTGAGGAACAGTGAGACGTTGGTGACGGGGCGAATTGTCGTGAAGATCTCCGAAAGACAGCTTTGAAACATCGTCGCCATGTTTCACCACGAACACCACGCCTGTGGACGCCCCTGTATGCCGATGACGTCGTCCTCACAGAAGAAACCCGACAGGCCCTAGAGGACCTTATACGTCGGTGGAAGGCGCGGCTTGAGGAAAAACTGAACGTCAGGAAGCTGCAAACCGATGGGACCATACGCATAGATCTAAATAAGGTTTGGATCGCTCGTCTGCTCGGACGGCACGTTTAATTCGTTTATGTCGAAAACGTTGCACATTTCAACAGTAGATTTAAAGTTGTGGAACATCCGAGAGACAAGTTAGTCCCGGTGTATGAGCTGTTAGTATAGAAACGTTAACATGTTAGAACTTGCGCATGAATATAAAACCTATCGCGCTTGTTACAGCCGGAACTACTTTCCAAACCGTGCTGTCGTATAAAAACAATGCGCAGCTTCTGACCAATCAGATCCGAGCATTCAGTCGCGCTGTGGCGTAATCAATTAAAGGATATTGTGTACCATTCGTGCTGTTATCGAGAATTCAGCATTAATAATAATAATAATAGTAATAGTAGTGATGCGCATGCGCACACCGGCAGAAACTGAATAATGACGTTACTTTGTGCCTTTAACTGACCAGACACGATTTATTCAGCACAAACTACATTTTGTGGTATTGGGTTAACACTGGGTTAAAAACTAAAAAGTCAGGACGGGTTTTTGAGCAACCACGATGGAGGAAAATCAGAATTGTAGCTTTAAAGTAATTGTATAAGGTTCAGTCCAAGCAGGTGCGTTACCCGGTAGCCGCGTTAGCGTCTCAAATAAGAATGAAACACCGGCTGCTTTTTAGTTTAAATGTTACTCACCGAAAACAGCATTGAATAAACGTTCAATGTGAATTTGACACAGTAATAGAAGTAGATGCTTTTCTTCCATTCTTCATACGAAGGCATGATGAGTTCCAGCCTGTTCCCAGACACACGGTCATTTAAATTAAAATAAAGGCTGATAATAAATAACACAGGCTGCTAAAGAAGCTAAGCTAACTAGCCCTTAATTCCAAACCCGCTCCGTTTAAACCGTGTGTAAACATGATCACTCGTTTTTAATTTCTATTCATTCTGTTGTGGAGAAAGGCGTTTACACGGCTAAA
Organism: Notoglanidium maculatum; assembly: GCA_030068355.1. Taxonomy (NCBI): domain Eukaryota; kingdom Metazoa; phylum Chordata; class Actinopteri; order Siluriformes; family Auchenoglanididae; genus Notoglanidium; species Notoglanidium maculatum. Next base: position 1,417,568 of record JAQQZX010000014.1, on the reverse strand, counting down.
GCGAAACTTGTAAACACTGTAAACAAAAACAACTTCCGCCCTGCTAACGGCGCGCGCCTCCGTTTAAAGGGCCAGCAGCACCTTTTTGAAAATTTTCTTCCCAGAGCTTGAATGTCTGATTAAACTGTTGAAAAATGTCATTTAGATATAGTTCTACTTTGTGTATAAGCTTTCTTGCCACTGATAAACAAAATAGTCAACACGTGATACGTTAGACCAAGTTTTATCACCCTCTAAAGAACACAAAATGAAATAACACAAAGTCATTTCTTTCTCATAAGCATGTCGATTATAACTAAGCGAAAGCTCAGGTATGGATGCTGGCTGGAATTATTTGTGCATTTAGGGATGCTACGCTCGTTCGTACGTTCACGCTCTCACCTGAAGTTTAGGAGCATTGCTACGTACAGTAAACATCATTTACAGGTGTCTTACACAGAGTTTTATTCCTTCCAGAGCTTTTTTTTAGTGCATTTTTTTATTTCATACTTCTCTCTGAGGGAAAGCTGATGAATACTTCTAGCCAGAAGGTTCTTTCTGTCTGTCACAATGTAAAATGCAGAAGCCACATGACCCATCACAACCTCAATCATCTTCCTGCTCTGCTGATCAGTTTCAATTACTTGCAATTATGTTCCAGGCCACAGCTGGGACTGAGAAGAAAGCAGGTGTGTGGCGCCCGGCCGCATGTTCTACCATTACCATGCCAATTCAGTTATAATCCCATGCCATGGCCATAACCAGATGTGTCACGGACCTGCAGAGTACCGATACAGCACCCATCAGGTCCTCCTTTTCCAGCAAAGAGAGAATTCAACATGATTTAACCATAAAACTGAAATTAAAAAGGAGCCTGAGGTGATTTTTAAGGTGAGTCGAATAATTTATTCGGATCATTTACCTGGTCAGTCGTCTTTTCAAATGGAGTTCCTTTTAGGTGTATAGAAATACATTTACAAATACAAAAACCTAGCATTTTTAACTTGATACATAGTATATCCAAAAAAATTCAAATCCCGACTAACGTTTTAAAAAAATTCCAGCACGCCAACTGAGTAGGTGGTTATAATAGAGTTATATCACAGGCTTCAAAAACAATATTAAGACCAGATTGGTCCAGGTTTTTCCGGCTGTTCCGAACGCTTATTTGGCTGTCACTCTAGTGTTGACACAACATCTTCCTTAACATGTTATCTTTGTTGTCTTCAGCTCATGTGATCATAGTGACCTCTCAAAGATGGGGCAATTGGCTTGACGCTTTGAAAGCGCCTAACCTCACACTGAAAAAGCTCACCAATCCTTCATCGTTGATGATGGCTGCGATGTCTGATACCCCAGATGAAGGTGTTTAAGGTAACGTCATGAAAATACAGACCTCAGGTTTCTGGGCAATTCTAACACCAAATTTCTACTGGTCCCCAGTTGGCCCTGAGACGCGACACCTCAGTCCTGTCCACACAAAACTAAAACCTCAGGCATCATCACTGATCGTGGTCCTTGGGGCTTTCTGATTAATCCAGGGAGAAGATCACTGGGGAGAAGAAAAGCTTCGAGAGCTTCTACTTAGAGCTGAATCATGTCTGTCAGCTTATCAAATTAAGCTCTGAGCTTAAAGTTTTTCTAAAGAAACTCGAGCAAGTTGTGGACTATTTCAGGTACGTACGCGGTGCTGGCTTCACAGACACTCATACTGTCAGTGATAAGCAAAATCTATAATGGGGAAGGTGAAATCTGGGACACTTCCAGTCGGATTTATTCAACTAATGATATCGAGACGTTGCCATTCGACCGGAATCTGATGTCGACGCTTTCCAGACTCTGTTTATATTATCCTGACACACTCTACTTCCAGGCCACGATGTTTGCATTCCACACCCCGTAAGTGTTTCCACTGTTTCCATTCATTATAAACCTGTGATTTGGATTACAGCTGGAACTACCACTGTTATAGAAAGCGAATCAACACCTCCTGACCAATCAGAATCAAGAATTCAGCAACGCTGTAGAGTAAATCAGTAGTACTGGTGATTGTGACAGGAAACACCACTTGTAAATGAGAAAATGTCCGTCGATTTTGCACTCGAGAATTTCAAGAAAGCATTTGCAAGTGTCGCATTGGAACCATTTCCTGTGAGAGAGACGGCATGATGGGACGATCTTCTGCATACTGATTGAGGTATAACTGCGTTAACTGTTGCTTTTATTACTAATCTGTGGCAGTTCTGCGAATTCCAGCGGACAAAGAGTGTGTAATAGGAGGGAATATAATATCAGTGTAGAGGAATAATTAGCTCACAATGGCTTTAAAACCTGTGAATTACAGGACTTCCTGTTTAATTGATTCAGCTTTCAGACTTAAGGTCTATAAATTGCCTGTGAATCAAATACCTGTTTGATGCATTCGCGGGCTTCGTCCAAGACGTCTTGACCTCTGGCTGAAACGGACAGCAAAAAAAAACCAACCTCCAGCCCATGTGTGTGTCAGCGTTCAGACAGAAGCACTGTTCAAATAGCCATCAGCCATGTGTGTGTGTGTGTGTGTTTATGAATAATGCACTATGGATTTCTCCTGTAATTGAGACTGTCCCATAACGCAAATGGTGAGATTTGTGTTTCCTCTCTCAGAAGATAAGGATTGGTGTCTTTGTGAAAGCGGGGCCACATTAACGCTCTCCCACATGAGCAATAAACCGAACAGACCATCTTTTATTTAATATCGCATTCGGGGGCTATTTCAAAACAGCGGATATATTACAGTGGTTTAAAAAAAAAAGCTTCATGTTAACACTTCAGCGATTCCACCAAACAAATTCTGACATTTCATGCATTTAAAAACGTTTTCTTTTTAATGTTTTCAAATAATTTGTCATTTTTGGGGTTTTTTTTTTTTTTTTTAGACCCAGTCAACTGCAAAGACCTTTCAGCAGAGCTTAAAATAAGACTCCTCGAAGGTCCTTCTACTATTTGAAACCACAGAATTCCCCCAGAGCAACAAGCTGTACGAGTCGTGACAAAGACGAAGTGCCGTGTGATGCTGGACAGGATATATAAAATCAAAGAACGAGTGAATCGGTTCTGATTCAGACTCCTGTATTTGCCTGTAGTTGCAGGATAAAGCCGAAGAGGTCGAAGAGGCTAATCGAGAGTGTGTCTTGCTGCAGTTGATTGTACGATTAACAGGTCTTAACCTTTAGCACTGAAGATAAAGAAGTGTAGAAGGACAAAATGAAAAGGACCGACGGGGTGTGAAGAATAAGAGACAAATAAGACAGAAAAAAAAACCTAACTGAAGTGACAAGATACAAGGCGATCGGATTTAAGAGATAAAAACTCTCTTTGTGTCTTCTTCGTGTCCTGCTGCTTATCACTAGGACTTTGGTCTGCAGGACTTGCTAATCACATTCACGTGTTTATTCCGTCATGTTTAATGTTTAACGGAATGGAAATGAACAGGGCGTAATTTTTTATTATTCTGTTTCCTAGTAGGTTGGCCAGTGTGTTTCCAGCTTATCAGCGTGGGCGAACTACATTACACACATGAAAGTGGCTCCAGGATCTCACACCACAGACGATAAAAAAAAAAAATCCTCAGTTTTAAAGAGCTAAAAGGTCACCTTTATGTTATCTCCCTTTTCCACAAGTTCACACACTTCCCTGAGGTCTTAACGAAATGTTGTGACATGCTTTGGTCAAAATACCACAAGGATAAAGCACCACAGCTCCTTCGCACCAGCTCTGTTCAGAACGGCCGCTTTCACTGCCCGCTCCTTTAAATGATAATGAGCCACTGCTCACCCCGCCCCCCCCACTTCTGTCGGCCAATCAGCAAGTTCTAGAATGAATAGAGAGACTCCATTGGGTGGTGTAATCCTAATGAGCTCCCCTTGTGACATAGAAAGGGGAGACGGATCTAATCTTCGTGTGCTTTACAAATTTCTGTTAGCAATGTTATTTTGTTTTTTATTTCGGCATTACTCCCTGTGAACTTTTCCATACTTTTCAATATATGGTCTCTTTGATTTAGGTCTCATTTCAATCTGCAGAACCGGATGGTTTTTTTTTTTGTTTTCACTCTAGAAGTGCGTGAAAATGCCTGGGGTTGGAACATTAATTGAAGCTTGACTTGTCACACCGAACATATAGTAGAAAATGTGAAAATTTGAACCATGTCGAGGGTTTTCCCAGGCCACCACACTTATTAGCAAAGAATGGTAGGATCTCCGGGGATATACTGTGGATAAACCTAAAAGCGGATAAAAGCAGATTCTCCCATTTTTAATCTCTTTTCTTGAAGTGCTGCCAGGCTCCTCTGTCAGGATCAGTGAGAGGCAGAGTCTGCTGGACCACAGATGAGATCACAGCATTTCTATGTTCGTTTTTTTTCAACCTCGTATTGACAGGTATGGATTTGCGGGAAGTTCTTCTGAAAAAAAGCGCCAGAGAGCCAGCCATTAGCGCTGCTGATTGCCATCTCTTTCCTCTCCCCGTCATGGAATGTACTCGACGCCAATTGGTGTGTGAAATGAAATTTCTGATTTCTCAACTCAGATCGATTTGTCCAGGAAGCCTTTTTTTAAGCTTCAGGACATTGTGTCTCTCTGACAAAATGAAGGGTGTAAGCAACAGCGGCCAAAATGAAGCAAGATGCTGCAATAAGGGTGCTTTAGGGTGCAATCTTACAGGTGCTTTGGCGTCGAGAAGCTCCAGCTTAATACTTTTGTATATTCAGCTTTTCAATAATCGAAGTCTAGTGAGGAAATGGGATGAACAATGTCAGAGAGACGGGTCATGTGGAGGTTATCAGTGTCTGGTGTGTGTGTGTGTGTGTATGTGTGGTTGCATACGCTCAAGTGTGCTAAAAGGGAAATGAACCAGGATTACTAGTGACGTGTGACACTTCAGTGAAGTAGCATTAATCAGTCCTTCGCTGGAGGATTTCTTATAGGACGTTACAACGCTAACGCAGCATGCAGAATCGCAAACACAGCTGGAATTGTTATCAAGAGCAGACCGAATGAAAATGTGTCTCATTGAGTTTGAGAGGTGTGGAGTGATGTGGCGCGCGCTCTGGAGACGCACCCAACGACCCTGGCCAAGTATCTCTTAGAATACAATTAGGAGAGATGCTGACCGCTTAGCATTCCCTACGACAAACGGCTTCGTCTGTGCACCTGGTAATGCCAAGAAGCTAACAGGCATCAAGTGGACAAAAAACGCAGTCGATCATGTTGGAATGTTGACATCTTCAAGACCAACGTTGTGTCCTGATGTCAAGGAAATGCATGAAGGTGATTGCGTATGATATTAAACGATGAGTGGATGGATGTCCGAAATCAAAGGAGACTACAATCCATGAGTGGAGCCAAGTTTGTGACGGAGAAGACTGGAGACTTCTGTCATAGAGACACGGTGCAGCCAATGAGACGTCATAATTAAAGCTGTAAATCATTTCTATAGCAACAGCTCACTCACTTCAACGTAACCGTAAATGGATAAATAGTATGGCGCGTATAGTAAACGTATAATAATCAGCATCAGCGTGGTGACAGCGATTCCGCTTCATCACACCTAAGACCTACACCAAATCATCAAAAGGTACCTCCATTGTATGTATGATTTATTCATTCATAATGTATGAAAAATAAACAGCGCGCACACGATCCGTGAGCTCCGTTTCATTCATTTCATTCATCTGTAATTCATCATTTCCTCATCTCGGTTCCTACATCATTGCCTCGCAAGCACAAAAGACTTGCTAATTAGCTGATTATTAGCCTGTGTGTTAGAGTACTCTGTGGTGAGACGTGAAGCTCGGCCTGGTCCGAATCCAACAGAGGGAGGTAGTGAGCACTGTTTTCGGTGAGTCATGATCGATCAGACTGCTGACATTTACACTACTATTGACATTTAGGATATGACCAATAAGCTTTGCCTACTGCACAGCTGTCCACATCAGTCTGTAGGAATGAGCTTGTGTGGGGAGCGTGCGTGAGCGAGCTGAATCGCCAGGGCACTGCATGGCGTGCCTCAGCCTTTTACAGCCGTAAGGACATCTACAGTGCTTTCAGACTGTTTAACAGCATGGCAACCCTGTTTAGGGTACTTCAATTGAGACATATTTACACTACTAATGTGGTAAAAACAAGTGCACTACACAACAACTTCTGCACCATATACGTACAATGTACGCAATGTCTTAAATATGGGGTGGTTTACAAATCAGCTTGTACAATTATCAGGACGTCCAATTAGGACAGAATCTAAGATGCATCGTTACTTCATATGTAAGTGCACTAGCTACACAGGGTATCATATCACAGCCCTCGTAGTGCACTATTCTGCCTAGTACTGAACCATTGTGGGATTCTGCATACTTCCTTACGGTCACAGGGAATAAAATTATGTCCCGTACACTCCATCTAGTGTCCAGTTATGAGCCACCGAGTGGCCTACCACTTACACAATTACATGGACATAGGCTGTAATAAATAAAGTGGTTATGTCCAATTACGAGCCATTTGCATAACAGGGAACCATTTCAGATCCATTTCCAAGTGAGAAAATAAGAAATGGTGGCTTCTGCACTCCATCTAGTGCACTGTATGTTGCAATTCATGCAGTACTGCTCCTTTATACAGTGCGTACACTACAAAGGGTACACTCCATGTGCGCTAGGGAGTCCATGCGGTAAGTCACTTCTCTACCTCTTTGGTTCGAGTGCACTACTTAAGGTATAAAGAACCCAGTGATCTCTTTCTTATATAGACACGAGCTATTAAATGAGCTCTAACCTCTATGTAGTGCACTAGGGAGCGATTTGAGATTGACCTTGAGATTGAGTGCACTACTTATTGGACGAAACAGGGGTTCCTATTCTCTAGATTGTGCACTATTTATCTATTTATGAGCCATTTGGTATGCTACATGAGGTATGAAATGATTTCTACACTCTATGTAGTGCACTATATATGAGCTACCTGTCTAAGTGCACCTTTTACATAGGGCACTTTATATTGTATTGAATAGGGGAAATTATATACATGGACAAAGCAGGATATGAAGTAATGCTTTCTCCATCTGGTGTAGTGCACTACATGTCTATTTGGGCTTCACCTCTCCACTTCATATCCAAGTGCTACTTATGGTAACCTATATAACACTTGGGTTCAACACGCTGTGAAGTGCACTGTGTCCAATAGGGAGTGATTCAGGGCATATCTGAATATATGAATAGGGCAGTGGTAGCTCAGTGGTTAAGACTAGTGGCCTAGACTCATTGGACTAGTGATCGGAAGGTCGTGAGTTCAAATCCCAGTACTGCCAAGTTATTGCTGATGGGCCCTTGAGCAAGGCCCTTAACCCTTAACTGCTCAGTTGTATAAATGAGATCTATGTAAGTCGCTCTGGATAAGGGTGTCTGCCAAATGACATAAATGTAAATGATTCATCTCTCTACTTCCTATCAGGACTTTTGGTTAAGAAATACTTCATGTGCCCTACTTCTGATTCACGTCTCTAGTTCACTGCTAAGTGCACTACTTGCTCTATAAATCTGGCACTCTCAGTGTAGTGCACTATTTGTATGTTAATTAATCATTTATAAGTGCACAAAATGAAGGATGAATTAACGCCCTCTCCACACAGCATAGCGCACTACATGTCCATTTGGGTTTCACCTCTCCACTTCATATCCAAGTGCACTTCATGATATGAAAGCGCTGGTTTCTACCCTTCACCAAGTGCACTATGTGGTAAGAAATGCACCCTAATTGTTTACATTTTTTCAGCAAGCTCCTACAGGATATGCACCTACAGGAAGAGGGGACACTTGTAGTGAACACTATATGTCCATTTAGGGTCTCCACTTGGTACCCAAGAGCACTACTTAGGCGCAATACACTCTATCTAGTGCATGTCCATGGCAATGTTTAATATTTCATGCGTAAATTCCTGCCTCAGGATCTGAGAGAGAGAGGGGGGGGGGAGAGGGGGGACGCGTGAGCGCGCGAGCGTGTGCGTGCGGAAGTGGGGGACTGCGCACACCTCGAGCTCAATTTCAGTCAACACAAGATCGCTGCAAAAAGTACAAGCAGCCAGAGAGCGAGGCGCGCGCCGGAGTCGGACTGCTCGCACTGCTTGCACGCGCGGCACCATGGAACCCCGCAAAACTTCCTGGCGCGCGTGGCCTCTGCGGTAGCGGGCTGCTCGAACACGGTCGACTGAAAGCAACATTTCTTTGAGGATTCTATCGGTGATTATTATTTGTGAAAATGGACCCGCTGTTCACTTACACCGACTCTCCGGGGAACTGGAGCGCGGAGAATAACGGCACGGACTGGAACCAGTTCACGCAGCCTGCGTGGCGCATCGCGCTCTGGGCGCTCGCTTACAGCTTCATCGTGCTGGTGGCTGTGGTGGGAAACGTGACGGTCATGTGGATCATCGTGGCGCACAAGCGGATGCGCACAGTCACCAACTACTTTCTGGTGAACCTGGCGTTCGCCGAGGCGTCCATGTCCGCCTTCAACACCGTGGTGAACTTCGTGTACGCGGCGCACAACGACTGGTACTTCGGCTTGGGCTACTGCCGCTTCCACAACTTCTTCCCCATCGCCGCCGTGTTCGCCAGCATCTGCTCCATGACCGCCATCGCCGTGGACAGGTCAGCTCCTTCACCTTCTCTAATGTCCCTCTAAACTTCATCCTGGTTCTCTTACTCATCACACTCCTTTATTATATTTATTTACTCATCACACTCCTTTATTATATTTATTTACTCATCACACTCCTCTCACTCTTTGTTTATTATATTTATTTTCTCATCACACTCCTCCCTCTGTTTGATTATTATATTTATTTACTCATCACACTCCTCTCACTGTTTGTTTATTATATTTATTTACTCATCACACTCCTCTCACTGTTTGTTTATTATATTTATTTACTCATCACACTCCTCTCACTGTTTGTTTATTATATTTATTTACTCATCACACTCCTC
>JAQQZX010000014.1:1388317-1400223 GCA_030068355.1 Notoglanidium maculatum | reverse complement strand
GAACAGGAAGTAGAACAGCGAGTGGATCAGTGAGTGGAACAGGAAGTAGAACAGCGAGTGGAACAGGAAGTAGAACAGTGAGTGGAACAGGAAGTAGAACACTGAGAAGAACAGTGAGTGGAACAGGAAGTAGAACAGCGAGTGGATCAGTGAGTGGAACAGGAAGTAGAACAGTGAGTGGATCAGTGAGTGAATCAGGAAGTAGAACAGCGAGTGGATCAGTGAGTAGACAGGATGTAGAACAGCGAGTGGATCAGTGAGTGGAACAGGAAGTGGAACAGCGAGTGGAACAGGAAGTGGAACAGCGAGTGGATCAGTGAGTAGAACAGGAAGTAGAACACTGAGCAGAACACTGAGTGGAATAGTGAGTGGAACAGCGTTTGATACAGCAAGTACAACATCGAGTAGAACAGGAAGTAGAACAGCGAGTGGAACAGGAAGTAGAACAGCGTGTGGAGCAAGAAGTAGAACCGTGAGTGGATTAGTGAGTGGAACAGCTTTGAGACAGCAAGTAGAACAGCGAGTGGAGAAAGGAGTAGATCATCAAATAGAACATCATTACATAGAAAAGTGTGGAACATTCATGAAAAGAAGAAGAAAACAGAGGTACGAGAGAGGGAGCACTCTAGCAGGACGTCTCAGAAGATGTTTGTTTTAAGCTCCTCTTGAGAGACAGCGTGTCTCTGTGCAGTCATTAATTCACTCCAGTATCGTCTTTAATCCCGCGTCAGCGCCGCCGCCTCTTCGGTTTTTACTGGTGAAGGCGTAGCCGTGAAGAATTGAACTTAAACGCTACGACTCTATATTAGGACATGAGTGAAAGCAGTGTTTACACGACTGCACGGTGTTAAGCTCGGGATCTTACACTGGGATCTGAAGGAACTTCTGATTGGAACAGCTCCAAGCTGCTCATGTTATGGGGGAAAAAATCCGTTCCTGTGAAGTGTGTGTGTTCAGCTAACCCTAGTTCATGTTAAGAAACAAGGACAAGTGACATTAACAGCGTACCTCACAGCTGGGTTAATTGACTTTATTGTTCAATTAGAAATTAAATAATGACAGCTGTGTTAACTGCTGTTTACACCACAATGCTGCGGAAATACTCGAATCTGAAAGTCGATCAAATCGCAGGATTCTATTAATGCTTGCATTCTAATATGTTATTGTTTCTATAGCAACATACTCTAAGTCTACTGAGCTTAGTAAAATAACACAATATGCTGTTTGAAAGAAAGAAAGGACAATAGAAACAATGCATTTGTTTCAAGTCGTGTCCTCAGAGCTCCTCTACACTTTAGTGATGTTAAATCTCAGGACCGTCAGAGAGACATGAGCAGAGCCTTTAACCTTCAGCTAGGTCTTCTCGGAGGTGTAAAGCGCCGCCGCATTTCTCTCCGGATAGCTCCCGCACAGCACTGAGGTCCCCGAGGGCTGTCGACATTCGAACATTTCTTGGAAGATTTCAAACCAAAGTGAGGTCTCCCCAAACTTTTAACAAGCAGCATGCGACAAAACAGAAACAATCAGATGCCACGCACGCATCCCGAGGAAGACCTGCCGCTGGCTGAGACGAGAGTTTCACACCTCCACATGAGCTCGAGGTGACGGCGTCACACTTCTGCTTGTCAGAGTGATCCCGAAGATCCTCACCATATCCTGTCATGGAGCGGAGTCCATTATTCAGCTCATTACCTATGTTTCTCATGTTCATGCATTTATATGCGGTGGATATCAAAAGTTTACACACCCCAGTTGAAATTGCAGGTTTTTGTGATGAAACCAAGATCAGTCATGCTGAAGTTCTGCAAGGAGTTGTTTGAGATCTCGTTGTTGAAAGGGAACACTTAGGAGAAGGATACAAAACAATTGCCAGAACATTAGCTGTATCCTGAAGGCCTTCATCGGCAATGAAGCTCCAGAGTGACATCGATAAGAACAGGACGTCCATGAAAAACTGATGAAAAGCCCTGAACACATCAGTGTGGCTGCCAAGAGACCTACAGCAATATTAAAGGAGCTGCAGGAACATCTGCCAAGTCCCGCTCACTTCCTGTACGTGACGACAGTCTTTCCTATTCTTCACACATCTGGGTAAGGTGTCTAGATGGATGCCGTTTCTCATGAGAAAAAAAAAACATCCACGTTTACTTGAATCATCCTAGATTCATGTTGCAAAATGCGTTACAAAATGTGCAAAATCAAGACCGCTAATCACCCAAAGAACACCATACCCACAGTGAAGCATGGTGGTGGAAGCATCGTGCTTTGAAGATGCTCCTCTTGAGCTAGGACCCGGGTTGTGGTCAAGACAGAGGGAATTGTGGAGATTTGGCACAAAACCTGGAATTTGGCACAAAACTCGCACGCTTCTGTTAGACTGCTGAAGAAAACGTTCATATTCCAGCGCCATAATGTCCCAAAGCTCAAATCCAAGTCACCAAAGGAATGCGCTGAGAGCAGCGTTTTGGAACGGCCCAGTCCGAACCAAGATGCAAACCTGTGGAATGACTTGAAGAGGGCTGTGCACAGGAGATCCCCTCAGAGACCTGGAGCATTTTTGCAAGGGAGAGTGGGATAAGTGCTGAGTTGGTAGACTTTTAACCCTAAAACGGATGCGTAGACTTTTTATATGCATTGTACCAAGAGAACATTAATCAACACCATCTGATCAGAATCTAGAATTCTTTTTTTTTTTTTTATTTGAATGGCTAGATGTCTACACACTCTCCAAATGAGAGCTGCATCTCACATCTGCAGCCATCTGTTGCTTCCGCTCTGTATTGTTTTCCCTTTTGGTTATTCTTTCCACTTCGCTCTGACAGTCTGCCTCCATTCACCTGTGTACGTGTGTGTGTGTGTGTGTGTGTGTGTGTTCATGGGATTCAGAGTAGCCAAAGGGGAAACGGTCACAGAGTGAATCTCGGGATGTAAACAAATGATCTCCGGGAGGTTGCATTTATTTATTATTCCGTCCAGTTTCCACACATGGGTCACCTAGCAGCCATAACGTATCTAAACTAAAGTCCATTTCCCTGTGCTAGGATGAGATTTGGATCTTATCCTGTCCTACCAACCCACCCTTCGCTTTGTAAACACTGTTGGAGAATCTTTCAGGCCTTCTTGAGAACCTCGTCAATCCAATCTTCCTTCAGAACCTGTTTTTTTTTTTTCCATTCCGTCCCATCTTCCCTCCCAAAATATGCACTGTTTATATACGCGCAAATCCTTGAAGTATGAAAGATGCAGAAGCCTCAAAGCGTCTTGTTGATATCTTGAGGTGAAGAAAGACAGTTTGTCTGCTCTAAACGCCAAACCAGAGTTCTGGCTTTTGTACGCTTATATAATCTGGCGACAGGAAGCGGGGGACTGGTGCATTGTATGCTCTTGGACAGGCGTGAAATCCAAATCTGGATCAATACAACTTTGTCCAAGAAAGCGTTTTTCTCTTTGACCTGGTGCTCTAGACGTGGCTAATGAAAGGTGCGCAGAAGGGATGTAAAGGAATATCAATGGGTTCTTTTGTTGTTTGTTTGTTTGTTTGTTTTCCCCCTAAAAGAAGTCAGATGCATAATATTCCTGGCATTTCATAATTATAATTTCATATTTTGAAAGAAATGCATACAAATACCCCTTACCTTTATAGCCCCTTACCTGAGTCTGATACTTTAGGTAGCTTTGTGATGTCCTTTATTTATTTATTTATTAGATAAATAAGTGCTATGCTTGAGACACTACATAAATAATTTCCATCCAGTTACGAGTGTGAATATCTCTTCTTTCGCCTGATATAGTGAGACACGCATCCCTGTAGACTAGCACACTTGTCCTAGTCTTTTGTACGCTCGTGTGCGTTTTCGACGCGATCCTGACAACGTGTCAGGAGCCGGAACGGCGGCACATTCGGCGAGATAAAACCTCCGCTTTGCCCTTGACGCGCGCTTTCTAATTAAAGCTGCGAAGCCCGAGACGAGACGTCAGCGCACACAAATCACCTTAATGTATGCCTCTCTGTGTTTCAAAACTGAAGCAGTTTATTCCATTCTGCTCTTGCTTTTGTGAAAAGCCCGGTTCACTTTCCGCACATCAACAGAAGCACAACGAGGCTTTTCATGCTCAGGAAAGGAATTTCCTTTAGGACAAAAAAAAAATAATAATAAATAAGATTGCTGCGCACAAGGCATTTCAGAAATTTAAAAGGCGCCTAATTAGCCGCTCATTGCTGTACAAAAGTGATCGTTCATGGCATGGAACAGGAGGGTTTGTTTCCTGCAAATAAACGCGCATAAATTATTTCAGGGGCGTTTAAGGTAATCTGCGAATCAGTGCAAGACAAGTCATGTATTATTCATGAGAAACGCTAGAAGTAAAAACAATCAGAAAGAGGAAATGTATGATTCATGAATTAAGTGCTCAAAACGGCTAATTAGCTTTCTTTGCATTATGAGGTAATTGAAGCTCCTTGTGTTTTTCGGTTCGAGTCAAGCGTCAAATGATCTTCCCCTCCAGCAAGCTTCTACATCCAATACTTTTCTGTATTGTATGGGATTTTTTTTTGTTTTGTTTTGGTTTTTTTTTTGGTCTTATGCTCTGCAGAGGGACTCGGTCGCAGTGCAGTAACAGGGCGCTCGCGATGACTAAAATGAGAGGAAATGAATTGAAAGCAGCGAGACACGATTCAAAGGGTCAGGCCAAGAGTGAGCACGGCTCTACGTTTCAGCCCATTTAAGATGTTCTCGTCTGATTTAACCTAATGGAATAAGACGCACAGCGGCGACGGTTACAGCTGCAGTATGAACACAATTGAAAAAGGTGGACCTTTGTAGCATATATGCTTGAACACACTTAAGACGTTGGTCACACGGTTCACCTTTTGGTGATAATTATACACTCATACGCTCACGCTTAGAGAAATCTCAGAAATATAATGCATTCGGAGACGTACACCATCATGCTAGGCTTTTTATTTTTCATTTGTAAATGGTCTAAACCACAGTCGTGTCAATCTATCTTTATATGCTTAAGGTACATAATTGGACCGCTGATCTAAAAGCTAATTAAAGGCACAAATGTATAGGGTGCTAATACTTTGTGCAGCGCAAACAGGTGAGTAGTTCTTCGAGCAGTGAGGTGTAGTAGCATGAAAGGTCCTCGGGCGACCTTTACGTAATGAGACCCAAGTTGTGAAAAGGATTTAAAGGAGTCTATCATTCAATCGTTGTAGGTCAATAGAATAAAAAGGCCACATTTAATCAGTTTCCTTTACACTCCATAATTCCTCAAATGTCAAAAGAAGCGAGGGAGAGCGTGTTAACACACTGTACGCCGTGGTCATCCATCTAGTTGTGGGTGTTTTAGTTCTTTTGAATTGGTCAGAAGGTGTCGATTCATTTTCTCCAGCGTCCCATACGATCCGCAATAAATGTAGTTATAACCAGATCTTTTGTAATGGAATTTATAGAACCGTAATCTTTCACAGCTCGTTGTGTTTTCTTCCGTACTTACGCATTAGTATGTTAGAGCTTAGTTCCTCGCTTCACAGTAAGCATCAAAAACTCTTGATCTTGATATGTAATACTTCATTTGGCCAAACAGAAGAACAAAGCGCAGCAGGCTCACAGCTCTGCGCCGTCTCTGTGTTATGTGTCTCACAGACAAGCTGTGAGAGTCAATGCTAGATGTGGATTTGTCTCAGATGAGGTGCCGTTTGGCCAAATATTGAGTTGCACCAGTCGATACATGTCATGTTAGCTGATACAGCCATGGGCATTTCGACATCAAATTAAGATAAACCCAAAATCGAACAACATTGTTGGTGTACTTCAGTAAGATTTAGCACAATTCCAAATTTTCACTTTTTCAAATTTAAGAACATATACAGTAGTTTGTGAATAATAGTATGTTATCTAAGACATCAGGCAAAATTATACACGTTATTCAATTATAAAAGTTATTATACATTATATAAACTTTTTCAAGCAAAAAAAAAAATGTTTGAAATGGAATTTTTTAAATAGTGATGAGATGCCTTTCTTACTGGGGGCCAATAATTCTGGAGTTAATGTGTATTAGTGAGGCACTATTATTTAATATTGGAGGAGGTTTTTTTTTTAACAGGAAATCTGTGCAAGCATTTCTTACATCACAAGACACATATTTGCATATTATTTGCATACCCTTCTCTGATTGGCCACATGGTTATTATACAGAGCAATGCAACGCCACTTAAGTTGGACACTACTCTGTCGTGACCCAACATACACAATAATTCTTCTCCATTGTTTTTTCTCAAAAATAAAACACAACTACAGCGATGAAGGAAAATAAATAAATGAACGTTCCATTGGAAATCTGTATCTGTATTATCGTATACCTTTTTTTTATTGGCGCCATTTTGAGAGAGGATTTAATGACGCCGAACCATCTTCAGCTGAACTTGTGAACCTGTGTTGGTGAATGCTGTGCTTTTTGTTGTTCTTTGCAGGTACATGGCCATCATCCACCCACTGAAGCAGCGGCTCTCGTCCACGCAGACCAAAGTGATCATCGGCGTGATCTGGGTGCTCGCTTTCCTGCTCGCCTTCCCGCAGTACTACTACTCCGACGTGGAACAGCTGCCTGGTCGCTTTGTCTGCTACATCGACTGGCCTGAATACACCATCATGGACTTCAAGAAAGTGTAAGAGTGATGCTGCTGTTAATCTGATAGAAAAGGCCAGTTTTAGGGAAGGATGTGTTGATTGGATTGGAGTGCGCAATCCTTGCTGACTGTTAATTATGGTGCAAAAACCACTTTCGTCAGTTTGCTCCCAATCAAAGAGAACATTCTAGAGAGTTCAGAGAGCTGTTTCGACCTCTTGATTTGTGAAAAAGACACACTGGAATTATAGACTGTGAACAATATGGATTTTATGTCTTACGTTTTACGTCAACAGAGGTGGAAGACGTGCCTTGAGTAAAGAAGTCGTTCTCGAGTTAAAGTGGAAATACTCATCTAAATGTGAAGTACAGCTTCAAATTCTTCACTCCAGTCAACTTAGCAAAGTATAAACTCTGAAATTTAGTATGGACGCTGCCTCAATTTCAAATCGCACATAGAATTTAGTTACTGATGTTCGGTTAGTGCCTTTTTTTGTGTTTTTGTATTTCAGGCAAACCAATTAGCAGCATGAAGTTAGTAGCTAGACTTGTAGGCGATGGGCGCATTCTTGTTGACGCTATGGCTATCAAGTTTTACTTGTTTTCCTTTTTCCCCATAGTTACTGTTCTGTGCAATGAAGGAGCTTGGGATCATGTAGAACCCTTCAGCAGATGGATTCCTTTTTTCAGTGGTTTCAAATAACTACGCTAGAACTCTATAAAACAGCTCCCTTTCTGTATATAAGTCACTGGTAGGCGTAGTTTTGTAGTCATCCTGCCTGATCTCAGATCTCCGTGGGCTTGGACATAGAATTTAGATAGATCTATTTTGGTTCAAATTCTTTAGCCATGCCACAAAATATTTTATTGTTTACTTCTGGGTTTCCTATATATCATTAGGTGATAAATAATTATTTAAAATGACTGCCTTTGCAAAGAATTTCTCACATAATCAGATAACCGAGTCTTAACCCCAGCTAAGTACGTCCAATGGGGATGTTCTTACAGCATATGGAATTTACCTTTTTATCCAGTATCAGTTTTTATTTGTCTGGCTAAATGGCCTACAACTTTTCTTTGATATTTCTTAAAATGAGAACTCACTTCTCACCAAAAGTACTAGTCTAGCCACTATAACAGATGCTTCTCTGTTTCTGCTTTAGTCCACCTGGCTGCATTTGGGTTCAGTCGAAGACACAACTTAATTTCATGGCTGTTCGCTTTGATCTTAGCAGAACAAACAGCACCGGAGTGCAGTAGAATCAAGAGGAGAAAGAAGCCGCCTGTTCTCGAGAGTGGTCGTGGGACACATGGTTCAATATGACAAAGAAAAATGACACGCAAGTCAAACAAGATTTTTACACTGAGAAAGCTCGGTGCTATAACAAAGACCTGCGCCAATAGACGGTGTTTAGAACTTAGAGTAAGGTGTTTGTAAGGCGTGTATAGAAAGAAAGAGGTTGTATTGGTATGGACGGTCTGACGTTGATGTTATGAGGTCGTTTCCTTTCTTTTCTCTTGATTCACAATTCCTTCTCATTCTGGTTCTCCAGCCCCCACAGCATTTGCATGGTATCTGGCTAAGACCTAGCTGTTGTGAAAATGCTTTTGTGCAGATGGAAAGTCAGTTTTGGAAACCGCAAGCTGAGACTCTTGACTGAAATTCAGGTTCCCAGCTGAGCCATTGACCATCCCCAAGGGTACTCCTGGCCATGTTCTCAATGGGAGAATAGTACGGTAGAATCGCTCCCTCACCATTGTTATGCATCACGTGCATCCGGCTCAAGCTCTGAATAGTTTTCGTCTCTGAAAATGCTGAGGCCTCCAATAAGGCAGCCTAACTGCTGGTTTAGGAAGACGCTCCCGCAAGCCTGATGAAGGGATTTCATTAGCATTTATATCGTTCCACTTTCTTTCCACATCCTCCTTGTCTTGTGCTGTTCTTCCAATCCAATAAGCAGGGGTGCCCAGCTCGGACTCTGGAGGGCCAGAGTTCAGCACAGTCTAGTGATTTTCCAGATCTAATTAGAATTTGGTGTCTTCGAGCAAGGAGATCACCAAACCGAGCTCGCTTTCGGTCTTTCAGGAATCAAGTTAGACTGCCTCTGGTAACAGATGTATTTGTGTCTGCTGTGTTTCACCCTCTTTACAGTCTCTCTCTCTCTCTGTCGCTCCTCACCCCAATTTCTCATGTGATCTCTCTCTCCGCAACACACTCTCGGTCCTCTTTCCACACCCACTGAAATAGAACTGCCAGGCTTGCTCTCGTTATTCCTGCAGGAGAATTTAAATAGCAAGCCCTCAGTATCTGCAGCTTGGAGAATTATATTCAGTATTCTCTGCTCTAACTGCAGTGAGATGCGCCTTGAGCCAGAGCAAAGCAATGTCGTTCTCTCGGTGTATAAATGGCAGAATTGAAGCAGGCTTTTCCGCTCTTGGGCAGAAAGAACAAAGAATCAATGCTGCTCTTAAACACACCGACTCCGACAAACACCCAGACACCTCTGAATCCGCTCGCCTTCTCGAAACCAGCGCAGGATGAGCGCTTAACACGCCAGACCATTGTCCTGCGCTTGGCATTGTGCCATGTGCACAAACAGCAACACAATGCGAATTACCCTGACCATGCCCGAGCGGCTGAGGCGCCTTATTATTTCTATAATGAAAGCGTGATGTCTGGCATATCTTGGCTCACTGGGGATGGAAAGTAGCGGTGGGATGAAATGTGCGAAACCTGCACTAGCATAATGAGCGTGTGTGATTAGAGGTTTGGTGGGTTTTGCAGTTACATATGAATGCCAGGGTCTAAATGAATAGTGGCCGTATTGTTATGAAAGCTTTCTAAATCTGTGAGATTATAAGTGTGCTTGATTATCTTTCCATACCGCTTCATCATCGTCAGGGGGAAAAGCATCTAACACACTGTGCACGCAAGAACACTGTGCACTGCCTGACGTACACTTACACCACAGAGTTCAGCAAATAGCAAAAGTGCAGCCATTTGAAGTTATGCTCGCACTTCTCTTTGGACTAGAGCCAAACCTTTGAACAGACTAGATGCATCAGATTTACTGCAAAAGCTGCAATGTTTAGAAATCTATAGCCGCTGATCTACGGCTGTTTTTCCCTATACAGTGAGCTACAGTCTTTTTTTGTTTGTTTGTTTGTTTGGTCTGCAAAAATACTTGCTGGGTCTGCATCCGGAACACCGCCGGCCAGTTGACGACCCCGGCTTTAGACCGTTACAGCACTCATGAGTCATCTCTGACTGCGACTTTATGTGAATCCTGAATTGTGTCATGGAGACCGGCGAGTGTAGGGACCAGCGAGTGGGGTGTCATTTTGGATGCAGCGCAGCATTGTTGGAGACTTTGAGACAATGCCAGTCTGCTAGCATTATGCCTGGTGTCAGATTATGCTCACTGTACCATTCATGTGCAAGAGAGAGAGAGAGAGAGAGCGAGAGAGAGAGACAGGCTGACTGCATAGTCCACACACACGCTTATATATAGACACAAACGCTCTCACACTGCTAAATATACAGACAAACAGAGCTGAAATTCCACACACCCTCACGCCACAGCTCAACAAAATGATCCGCACAGTTATACATGTGACTAGACTGAGCATGACACAGCTTCATCATGTGCTTATGTTACAGACAGACGTTCAACGGCAACACCTTCATCTCAGAAGTCTTTCACTTCGTCCAGCCGTAACTCCTGATTCCTTTTTTTTTTCAGCTTTCTCACCTTCATGTGTTATCTCTTTCCACTTTCTCACTTGCTGTGCCTCCGGGCTCTTTCGCTCCGAGCAGGAGTGACGGATCACGCATAAATCAAGCCCCCTCCTCATGCTGGATGACGATAATCTCGGCACTGATTTTTTCAAATTGCCGTAACCAAGCCTCCCGGTGGGCTGGGACGCACAGAGGCAGTGACACACACCTGCCTGATTTTGACCGTAGCGCATCCATTTGCATGCAATCCTGCTAATGTGGAAAGGAGTACAGGGTAACTTCTGGCACTCTTCATCTACACTTATATTATACTGATTAAAGTGGTGCTAATACGTAATAAGACCTTGCCGAAGAAACCTCGACAGGAACCAGACTCCAACTTTTCTGAGTGACGCTGGATAGTGTGGTTATAAATTGTTACTTTTTCATAATTGTATACTATAAAGTCAAACAGTACTAAGTGTGATGAAAGGATGTGCAGTATGAGCAGACTGTGAATTAGAGTCCTGGGATGAGCAGCAGGACAGACTCTAGGATTACACAGCAGTTCTTGGGAAATTTATATTCAATAACTAACAAGATTTACTGTCAATAACTGTAATAATATGGCCGATTAATGCAGGTACAACACAAGTGTACTTAATAAACTGAGTCAAAGTATACATAGAAAATGTCCTAATCCTGCTATCCAACCCATTTTGCACATATTTGATCAAACCACCAACTGAAATCCATTTTTCTGCTTCCCGACTTGTTCCAGCGCCTCATTACGTCCAGCGCACAGCTCATAAATTCTACTTGTACCTTGACACATTGAAAGCTGATTTTATTTAATCCCTCGCTATGCACAGCTCGGTGATTCTGGGCCACGTGAGCATTGAATTTGGGTTTTGTAACTGCCTTTACAAAACCTTTGTGCCTGCTGAACCCTTTTGCCATTTGCTCAGGGAGATGAGAATGAAACAATGTCTTCTGCAGATGCCCTGGTTATTATTATCCCGCTATCCAAGATGAAATGGGATGAGAAAAGCTTGGATCTCATTTGTGGTGCTAGAGATGGTATATAGTACTGGTTTTTTTTTTTTACAGTTTTAAGATGCCAGACTTAATAACAAGGCAAATGAACACTGCAGCTATCAGCTTATCAGTCTTACTTGTAGCTCCAGAGCAAAAGTAAAGAAGCTGACATGTAATATGTCCCGTGTACCGAGAAAAATGTGGAGAATTGTGGAGAAAAATGTGTGAATCTCAGTTTTGGCAGAAGCACTCCTGAAAAAATGGTGCGATAGAATGGGTGGGCGGCACGGTGGTGCGGTGGTTAGCACTGTCGCCTCACAGCAAGAAGGTCCTGGGTTTGATCCCCGGGTCACCAAGGGTGCCTTTCTGTGTGGAGTTTGCATGTTCTCCCAGTGCATGCGTGGGTTTCCTCCGGTTTCCTCCCACAGTCCAAAGCCATGCAGATTAGGTCAACTGGCTACTCTAAATTGCCCATAGATGTGAATGTGAGCGTGTGTGGTTGTTTGTCTGTGTT
>JAQQZX010000014.1:1368060-1387225 GCA_030068355.1 Notoglanidium maculatum | reverse complement strand
AAGATGCTGGGATTGGCTCCAGCTTCCCCGCGACCCAGACGGATAAAGCGGTATAGATAATGGATGGATGGATAGAATGGGTTCTTTAAATCTGGAAAATATCAGCACTGCATATTTTTCCTGTCCTGCACTAATGCCGCTGAGTTAACGATGTCGGCTTATTATCGTTCAGCTTAAAGGTTAGGTTTAAATTGCACAGAAACAAGACAATCTAGTGATTTTATTTTCGATTTTATTCAAATTTGAGTCGAAAAGTCTGGGTAATTAAAGCACATTCCTCATGCAGCCATCCATCCGTTTCCAATACCGCTTTATCCATCAAGGGTCGCAGGGAAGCTGGAGCCGATTGCAGGGTGAGATGCAGGGTTCAACCTGGACTGGTCGCCAATCTATCGCAGAGACAAACAACCATTCAC
The DNA here is from genome assembly GCA_030068355.1 of Notoglanidium maculatum. Classification (NCBI taxonomy): domain Eukaryota; kingdom Metazoa; phylum Chordata; class Actinopteri; order Siluriformes; family Auchenoglanididae; genus Notoglanidium; species Notoglanidium maculatum. Next base: position 1,386,809 of record JAQQZX010000014.1, on the reverse strand, counting down.
ACTCACACCTATGGGCAACTTAGAGTTGGTCTAATATGAATATCTTTGCATCCAGAGAAAACCCACGCAGGCATGAGGAGAACATATACAAACTCTGAACAGAAAGGTCCCAGTTGGTTGATAGGTTCAAGCCCAGAACCTTCTTGCTGTGATGTGACAGCGCTAACCACTGCACCACCGTGGCACCTGAGAACTCCTCATATGAAATCGAAATCCATCCAACTTTCCTGGAATGATTTATTATTTCTAATAGGCATGAGGTTCAATTTCATCGAAATGCTATCACATAGTGCTCCTAACACACGCACGCTTTGATAATCATTGTCTGATATTAGGCCTCATTTATCAAGCTGGACGTGAATGAATTTATTTGTAAATCACTCACAGGAGGTGTTACACAAGAAGTATTGTGTTTGTGAGAGTCCAATTGGGAAAATCATTTGTAGCCAAATTTCAGGGCTCCTGGGTTTGGGTAATTTTATGGAAAAGGAGACTACAAATTCACGAAATTGTCTGTAAACGGATTACGCTGTCAAGTTTAAATTGCTTATTTAGTTCTATTATACACACAAGCTCAATGGAAAATCTGTGGCTTAGTTGTTTCAAATTGACAATCTAAAATAAAGACTTAAAGACATTCAGTGAGGACAAATGTAATGGTGCCCTATGAAATGTTAGCCGGAGCGCTGCAATGGCTACGATGCATTAGTAGAAGATTTCAGATGCACTTTCACAGTTTAGTCGCCGTTTGTTCGTCAGTTTTGAGTTTTGTGGGCGTGGCTAAATGTGAATCAGCTGTGCCATGAACACGCTTGGTAATGTAAGGCATGTGCATGTATGAAAAAAATCAGCGCTACCGAAACATTGGTAAATCCTTTGTTTGGCCTTTTGAAACCATTTACACAAACCTTTACCCAAAGACTGATAAATGAGGCCTCTATGGGTTATGTAATATTCCAGTAAAGACACAGGTTTGAGCAATGGCAGAAACAGTTTTTAATATATGTTGCTGTAATAAAAACAGTGCTTTCTAGCGATCTCAGACGTCTGGTCCCGACTGTTTATTTGCTCCTGACTTCCTCTACACGAACGTTGCCCTTTATAGACGAAACCCTGAAAATTGTTTGCGTTCATTTTGTCAGCGACAGAAAAGCTTTCTTGGCAGATCACGTTCCAGCTTGCGGTCTCGCTTTTTAAACCTGAATAATGCTGGAATAATAACTCGCGGCCTGTAGCTCTATCAAGCAGACCCCTGAGTGTTTAGACTACAGACTGAGGCGGTGGAAACGAAGACAGGAAATTTGATGTCCTTCCACAGCCTTCTTCTTCATTAGGACATTTCATTGGAGAGGACGGTCGCGGTGTAACTCAAGGAGCCCGTCTCGGAAATGACTTCTGCTGCTGTTTCTCCGCTCACCTAGGGCGATGAATGGAGCCTTTGTCAGGACATATGGCATTCTAATTTCCTCAGCTCGTAATTACAGACAAGAGGAAAGACATCAATTAGCCTTGATTACATAATGGCATTCTAGAAAAGGTTGGCGAGAGATAGCGGGTGGAGAAAGAAATGCGGTTTGTCTCCGGTGTCGTTTTGACTGGCCAGCCTGTCCGATACATGATAAATCTATCATAGTGTTTGTGTGTGCGGCGAGTGTGTGTGCGTAGTCAGAGCCTGGCCGAGGATGATGGCTTAATGTTTTAGTCATTTTTTAGAGAGCCTTAATCAGCGGCTTGTGGTCTGACTCCACAGGCGATCTTTTTCTCGCTCTTTCTCTCTCTGATTGTGGTTAATTGGTGGAGAAATGGACTGGAAGGTCTCAGCTGTGTAGTACCCAGTCGGGGCGAATGGATTAATTCTGCGCTCCTGCAGAGCTCCTCTGTGTTGAACCAATAGCATGGCGTTTTTCTTTCCATCTCTCCTTCTGTCTTTATAGTGAGATAGAAGAGTGCACGCTCTGCATTGCTCGGGCACCACCTGTGCCACCGTGGAACCTGGATTAGCCGAGTATTATTGAAGTAATGCTATGATTATTTTTTTTTTCTTTCATTCCAGCACTGGAACAGAGGCCTGGTTTTGAAGATAGCTGGTAGTTTGATGCTGTTTGTCAGCCCAACTGACTTTTACAAGACTTGACACTGACTTTACTTTTATTAATTAAAGTACGGCATGTTGAGCATTTTATCAGTTGAGAATTACATGCAATGCTGTGGAACATCTATGAGACTCCATCTTGTTGCCTTGATGTTTCCCCTTTGTTTCTTCCTGACTTCATTTCTCTCCTTTCCTCCTCTCTACAGTTACTATGTGTGTGTGGCTGTGCTGATCTACTTCCTGCCCCTGTTGGTGATGGGTTGTGCTTATCTGGTGGTGGGGTTGAACCTGTGGGCCAGCGAGATTCCCGGAGACTCCTCGGGTCGCTACCAGGAGCAGCTCACTGCTAAACGCAAGGTCCTCCTACACACACACACACACACGCGGTATTAGACAAGAGAGCGCGAGGTTTCTAAAGAAACATTTCACAGACTAAACAACTCAAAAGTTGTCCAAATTGTTTTGAGTTTTTTTGGAATCTTAAAGACGAGCAACACGATGCAGACAAAACAAAAATAAATGCTTACGGAAAGGCAGGGACATGAAACATTCACCTGAAAATTGATTTCTTTTACCCGTTAGTCACATTGTGTTGTTTATCTGTATACCATCTTTTTTGATGAATGCAAACCTTTTTTTTTAATTTCTGAGGTTTCCATTCAGACTTTGAAATTCAGGGTTTGAATAAAAACAGGATGATGAGAACGCACCGCTCGTGACAGTCAGGTTTGGGAGATAATGAGGGTCAGGAAGGACGGCGGTCATAAAATATTCTGTATGAGATTCCCATTTGACCACAGCGGCTCTTCATTTCAATCTCGATCTCAGACACACACACACACACACACCACGCTTTTTTATACACTCCTCAGGAGCCCCTGCTCATTTTTCTTACTCTCTCATTCTTGACTTTCTTTGACACCCTTACTTATTCTTCAGAGATATATAGCACTACTCACACCTCTCATTTACCCTGCCTATTTGACTCTCTCTCTCTTTCCTGCACACTTGGATTTTGCGTAGGTGGTGAAGATGATGATCGTGGTCGTGTGTACCTTCGCCGTCTGCTGGCTGCCGTACCACATCTACTTTCTGCTACATCAGTTCTTCCCTTTGCTCTTCGAGAAGCCCTTCATCCAGCAGGTCTACTTGGCAATCATGTGGCTCGCCATGAGCTCCACCATGTACAACCCCATTATCTACTGCTGCCTGAATGACAGGTAACAACACATGCCCAGGCTGTGAAGCATACAAAAAAAGCATGTCAGGCATGTCATGTTAGTCAATTGGGCTTAACATTACAAGAAAAACACACTAAAATGGTTCCTCGTGGGTTAATTGAGGGTTGTTTGCTTCCTAAGGGACAGTCTCCACAATGTTTTTAGGTTTTACACAGAGCTTAAAAGGGTTCTACTTGAGCCGTGGTTCTCAGAGTAAGGCCCAGGGACCTCCATGCATCCACGAACCACTACAGTGCAACTCACAAGTCACTATTATTAAAGTTATTATATCAGGAGGTTTTCAGCATCTTGATGAGTTCCCCTCACATGCACTTCTCTCGGAATCATTATGATGTTTTGCAGAGAAGCTCAAGAAAGAACGTGTAGAACATTGGACACGACTAATGCTTCTAAAAGCTCTCTCAGTCTCTTTCTCATCCTCTTTCACTCTTCATGTGGGGTTTAGCATTCACACTCATGAAGCTCGTTTCTTTTCCGCACGCTCAAACACTCTGTGTGCCTCTCTGTCACAATTTTGTCCTCGCCCCCACAATCCACCAGGCACATTTATCTCCTTAGACTTTGTTGTTGTGTTTGGCAGATTCCGCGCTGGCTTCAAGCAGGCGTTCCGTTGGTGCCCGTGCATCCACGCTGACTCTTACGAAGGCCTGGAGCTCAAGTCCACGCGCTACCTCCAGACGCAAACGAGCGTGTACAAGACGAGCCGAGCGGAGCCCACTGTGCTGGTTGTCAACAGTCCGTCGCTAGAGCTGGCATCCAATGGCTCGTCATCTCGCAGCATGTCCAAGACGGTGTCGGAGACGTCCAGCTTCTACTGCGGCAATAACCTGCCTGCCTAGGAGCTCTTACGATCAGCAGAGGAATGTAATGAAGAACCAGATGTTGTGATGGTACAAAAAAAAGATGGATCCATTCACCTCTGCGCAAACATCATCTATGTATAATTTTCTGTACCATTTTCTGTATAATCATTGTCACAGACCATCATGGTGGGTGTAGACAGCTGAGGAACATGCCGGAGAACCAGGAGTTTGATATGTTCTTTCAAGTTTTTGGTAAATCTGTTCACCTCCATTTTGTCCATTATGAACCATGTTGACTGAGAATTATGGGCAGTTCCTTTGTGGAACGTGGAGAAAAAAAACAGAAGTCTGTAAAGTCTTCTTACTCATAAAGTGTTAATGGATCCATTCACTTTCATAATGAATGAACAAATCATATCAGTTTGATCTATTGTGAACCACTCGGAGTGACTATCATAGGCATATCTTAGAAGGAATGTGAACCAGAAGTTTATGAAATGTGCCTACATATAAATTGTTAATGGATCCATTCACCTCCATAATGAGCATTTCATCTGATGTTATTGGTAGCTCAGAGGTTAGGACAATTCGAGCACTGTCAAACTGCCACTGATGGGGTCATGATCTAGCCCTTGAACCACTCAATTGATTAAAGTATTTGTCAGATGAATATATGTAAATACCGTCTCTGTTCAATCTGGTACACTTGGTAGTATTGGTGTAGATGGGAAAGGAACATGTTGAAGAACCTGAAATTCTTGAGGTAAATGTGTTAACCAGTTGATGTTTGAAGAGCCGGACATTTTTCCCATACCAAAAACTGATGAGTGCAATTATCTTCATAGGACACTCTAATCTCTGTAACCGACCACTTTCTGGAAATGTTTTGCGTTTTGTGCAAGTGCCTCATAGCTGTATTCACATCGTCTATAATCTTGTGTAGGTAGACTATACTCTTTTTGTTCCTTTTTCTATTCTTCTAAAACTTTATTCTGGCCACACTTTTATCAAAGTTCAGCTTTGAACTGATTGACCACATGAGTCCCTTCAGGGACGTGACCAGAGACCTTGATGGCATGAGAACAGTGTCACTGAAGCTTTGCAGACAGACGTGCTCTGGAGTACGAGCTACACAACTGGCTACAGTGTATTAACGTTTACATTTTACTAGCATGTAATTTTTGCGGATTATGTATCGTATCCAATGCCTGAACACACCGCCTTTCCTCTTTGCGTATATGTCTGGGTGAATGTGTTTCTCTTGTAGAAGGGTTTGGGAGCCTCAAAATAACATGAGGCTCGATCTCAGATCAGCTTGGTTTGGAATCCACACTAAGTATATTTCTGTCCAAACAATTCGAAGAAATTAAGCAAATTTCCTAAAAAGACGATATACAATCCATGCCCAGCAAGGACCTTGGAGTAAAATGGCTCTGGCATGGTACAGCATCACACCGGGCAGTATGGGCATTGAATTCATGCCAATTGCTTAATGGGTAGACAGAAAAGGCTAGAATATTGCATCTAAACTGCCTTTTGGCATGGACACAATGCAAAACAGGACAAGGAAGAATATTCACTGGCGTTTATACCCGTGCCCAGAAATCTAACTCAGTCATGAAGGCCAGGGTTCCAATGCCAGAATGTAATCAAAGGTTGCTCTGGTTTAGAAATGCTACTAGCTTTGACCCCCATCGTGTGGCTTTGGCTTTGCTGTAATTTTGGTGATTTTGTCACTTCATTCTGGGAAAAATTGTAATGGGAACGGTTGTTTGTCTCTATCTGTCTACCTCTGTTTGTCTTTTGAACGCCGTTCCCTTCCCCCTGCCAGCCATTTGCCTGTTCTCGGCTTAAGCGGTCACGCACAAAATTAACTCTGGAGTCACGCCCTGGAGTTTTAATTTTAGCCTCCCATCAACACATGGTGTACAAATCTGACAGGCGGAGGAGTGGAAGGGATTTGCTGGTGCTGTTGTGGGGTGGCAATGAAAGACAAAAAACGTAGAGCAGAACTGCTGGGTTTGGAGGAGGGGTAGCACACCTGTTGTTTGAGATTATGGAGCATGGTATGTGACAGTGGTGTCAGTTTTCTAGGCAGGAGGTAGGACATGGTGTGTGTTAAGGGATCAAACTGTTCTGGCGTACTGAATGGTGCTCAGGCAGAGTGATTATGGAACCTGTGGAGGTTTGGAGAACTTGTAGAAGTCAGGCTGGAGTTCTGCTTTGCTCCAGATAGTCTGCATCTCCAGTTGGCGAATGGTGAGGAGGTGGTGGGTGCAGAAACTTCATCACTAGTGGAGAGATGGGAAATTAACTAGGAAGAAGTTGGAGCTTCTAGAGTGGACTTTCTCCCAAACTTCAATTATCTAAATTGACATAATTCCATATCAAGAGCCATGTGTAGGTCCAGATTATAACATTGCAAAATGTTGGCAAGTTCAAGGGAGGCGAATAATCATCCAGTGCACCATAAATATCTCTAGGTATATTCATCTTTTTACTGCAGGTTTGTTTTAATGTTTGTTTACTTGCCAAAGCCTTTCCTAAGAAATGCATTTCTCATGAAGCTAATAGCTTGGTGAGTCCACGAGCAGTAGCAGGTCATCTCCAGGTGGCATTATGGTAATGAACTTTTACAGATTTGTCCTTTGTCCTAGGGAAGAGCCTGGTGTGTCTGTAAACAACTTCTGTCAAGAGACACCGGTTCAAGTTTCACTATTTTTCCATAATTCTCCATATAGCCTGTTGAGATGAAATAGACAACAGCACAACTTTTGCTGACTCTCGTGTCCTCTGTGTTCTGTCCTCTTCTGCCCTCTAAACTTCAGAAAACTGTTTATAGCTGCTATAATGTAAGTGAAGTCATTTGTTTCGGAGACTTTCCACAGCATTAAATATAACTATAAATGGTTAAAAAATTATGTAGGGCAATAATAGGAACTTTGGGGTGGTATCAGTATCTCTATTTATGTCCAGGACTGTATAATTTCATACCAAAATATGCCATGTCATTATATTGCTTCACCTTTGATCAATCGGTTTTACCTATAGCTTGTGTTTATCAAAACAAAATAAACCTTTTTTTTTTCTGGTGGCTACAATTTTGTTTATTTGAAATATTATATTTCAGTAACACTTAGTAATCACATGTCATTATCAGCATATCAACATTCCCATTCGTTTAACAAGTATAACTTCACTTAAACCCCGCTGCAGACTTCTAGATTTAGGTGAGGCTTTAGCAAAGCCTCTTGATGCCTTTTCAGGATATTGACTAGCTGTACAATATTGCATGTAGAGTCTATCAGTATCTGCTCCATGGGATATAAAACCCTCATCATGCCTGATATGTCTCAACACAGCAGAACAACACCTGCTGAGAGAAGTGGACGTGCTGTAAAAGCCTCTGCTGACTGAGAACCGTGTGTTGCCTGTCCGTCATCTAACCGACATGCCGGCGTTCGTAGTTTCAGCAAAGAAGAGTCTCCTAGGTTTACACCAATTGGGAGGGTATCCAAAAAAAGATGCTTCCAGGCATCGAAAATCCCAAATGAGCAGCAACCACATGCTTGGCAATTGACTTGTTCATTAAGCAAACTTCATTAAACAAGCTCTACTAGCGTGGAGAAATTGCTCTTCGGTTTTTTTTTCCATCTCCGAATTTCAGGCCACCTGCTGCAACTGTGTCTCTCCAAAATTAGTCAGCGTTTCCCTGCACCGTCATGACGACTGGCATGCATTGTTCTTAGGCTTAGTGTGAAGAAATAATCACCAGCTTTGGTTTAAAATGAAATCTCTCAAAAACCCCTACAGCTTCAAATGCACATTTGCCAGTCTGGCTTTGCCATGTTCACGTCACATGAATGTTAGAGCTAGATTTCAGTGCTTTCAGTGTCCAGAATAAGTGGCCTCTTTGTTTTTGATGTTCTCCAGGATTTTGGAGAATTTCTGCATCAGTCATTCAAGTCATTGATCATATGAGTGTGAAATAACAGTCCTTGAATGTCGCTTATACTCAGCGTGGATGATATTGACTGAAAGACAGCAGAGCTGTTAAAGCGACTAGATGTCGCTTATTTCCAGAAGACAGCCAGAGCAACAATAAAATATCTATCGATTGCAACACTATTGGCCCTAACATCTCACTGTTTTGAGATCATCCGGTTCTCAGTATAAATGTGCTGATCTGACAGCGTGGTTTTGCTTCGCCTGAATAAAAATATCAGGATCTATAAAAATATACCCTTAAACTTAAAACGATCACTCATGTGCTTTTGTGCTGCACTGTGATGTAGCATAATGTTCATTCTGAATATTGTATTCACATATATCTTTAATGATGTGTCTCAAAGGAAGCACGTCCTAGTGTTTTGTCTCCCTGGGTGGTAGCTGTCGTGATAAGGTGGTGGGTGGCAAATTGAAAATGACCAAATTTGGAGAAAATAGGGTTTTAAAATGTAGATGCAGACATTTTTGTTTGGGAAAAACTCAGACCTGTGTTAAATCATTTCATTGTCATTTTTATCCTGTTATGAGGCTCCTGTAACAATTTTAGGCAGAATTTTTTTTTTTTATATATAGGTTTTTGGGTTCTCCCACGTAGCTCTTTGTAGCGGTCATGTGCTTGTGGCTTAATCTAATAAATTAATTCTCGAAGTCGTTGGATACCTAACCGTCTGGCGTCCCCTGCTACAAACCGAGCTGGCACGGAAAGTTCGAAAGCCGTGCGGTAATCACTGAGACGTCCCGCTGTTTAAGAATAACCCAAACACCCAGGGGGAGCCGCAGACAACAACATGAAGAGATGCTTTTTTTTTGTCTTTTTTCTTTTATCTTTCTTGCAAGTCACGAAATTGCTTTGTGCGCCAGCTAACAGTGTTTACCCGGAAAGTCCCTTCCAGCCTCAAACAGACCTTTAATGAAAACTCAACACACACACACACACACACACACACTCTGCATCAAACCTTGCTGTTACAGATCGGAATGGAAAGTGCATATTCTACACACAGCAGCTCCCAGCCAGCTCTCGGACAAGATCTGAAAGGTTTTAGAAGATGAGAGGACATGTTATAAAGAGAAGTTAACTTTTCAGGCATCTGAAGGAGTAAAAAAAAAAAAACATTACCATGATGGAAGCTTGAAGAATGTATGTGTGTGGGACTCTACAAGAGACTGGGTGGATGCTCTCATCAGCTCCATCTCTCTCCAATCAGAGTAATTACCCAAGAGAGGAGAGTGCGGAGAACAGAACAACAGCTGTGTGCACAATCACACACACACACACACACACATTCTTCACATCTCTATCCTAAAATATGATAGGGCAGCCTTATTTCACGCTTCACTGTGTGTGTGTGATTTTTTTTATTAAGATTAGAGAAATCACACAATACCCATGAGTCGTCCTTTTGTTCGAAGCTTCCATTATGTTCGTATTCTCGTGTGTATGATGTTGTGGCCCCGGGCGTTCGTATTTTTGTATTACGTGCGCACCTGTGCGTGGGATTATAGGTGAACGTGTGTATTCGTGCCCTCATGTGTTCAGAGGGTGCAGCTCATCGTCAGGACCGAGCTTTGATGCTGTGCCAGTGCACAAGGCCACCCACTGCACTGATAGAGCTGGAAAGCTGATCTGAGATCACACTATGCCTGATTTTGCTAACGTTCTGTACTACAGCAGCAGCAAAGCGTAAACTCTATCGTTTGTGTCTGACTACAAAAAAAAAAAACCAGGAATGTTAATAGGTGCAGCATCTGCCGTAAATAAGCTACTTGTTAATTCGGTTCAAATTAAAGCATGTGTGTGAAACTGTTTTCTATTTATTTTGTGAGAAGTATTATTATTATTTTATTTTTTTATTTGTGTGATCACCAGAACTGACCACCTTAATGAAGTGTGTTGCGTATAACAGCACTTAAGTGCTAATTCAGAAGGTCATAAAATGGTTCACCTTAACGTAATGCTATTTTTATTCGCTTGTTATTCAAATTTCAGCCACTTTGTGAACTTTCATTGCCGTGGTTGTCGCAGAAAAAGCTCATAAAGTACGAACCCGTCATTTGATTCACCACTTTTCTTGGAGGCAATTTGGATTTCATTAAACTGACTAACCTGAGATAGAGATCTCACTTCAAGTACGTAGATATTACGCAAGCCCTGTGTTCACACTAGCAATGTTCATGCTTTTCTACGCACATTTCGCCGACAATTCGCATTAGAATTGAGATTTTCTTTAGTTACATTGTTGTAAAGCGACAAATCCAAACAATTGGCTCACATGAATACTTCCCATGGTGCGTTCCCATTTCCTGTATGACACGCTCGGAAGGAAATAGCAGAGATCGCTGGTGCCTCTAGTGTGTGTATGTAGCTACTGCAGTTAATATGCTTTGCTAATCTAATCAGAAAACGTCAACGAAACAACCAGTTGTCATTCTGATTAGTGCGTTATTTACTTGGTGTTTAGCTAGTTAGCATTGGAACACTTTTAATGGAAAGTTTTAATGTACGATCTAGTAAAATAATAAAACTTCAAACTTAAGTGTAAAACTAGTAAACTTAAGTGTTTGTGGTTCAACTGAAATGTCAGTTTCTAAAAAAATACAGTTTAGGAATGATTTACGATCGAACTTACGTCCAACTGGTATAGCTGCAGTCCTGTTTTGTTGTCCTGTTGCTGACGGCAACCACACAGCCCAGAGTTTACATATTAGACTTGTGTACATACATATCAATGAGAAAGTGTGTTTCGCAGAGGGTTTTATTATTGATTTTGTATACCAAATGTATTTTAGAGATTTATTAATCAGCCATTTGTATAATATTGTAATGTAAAACTGTGGCGTATGTGCTATACCCATTAGCAGTGCAGGCTTTCATTATCGAAAGGACGCTTTGGCAAGAAAAACAAAACTGACCCACTTTCCATTATTCTTTCACTTTTTTTACTTTTGCACTGGAGGTACAAAGCTAATTAAGATCACAAGCAATGGAGGCTTCACCCAAAATCTAATTTTCAAGTAAATCATTGGCAGGCAGAGACTGTATTTGGAAATTTCAATGTATATCCATCTGAATATTCGGAAATGAAAATTTCAGCTATATATGCTATCTGAATATTGGGAGGCGGGGCTAATGGCCCTCTGGTTGTCCAAGATGGTGGCCCCATTAACGTCAAAATTGGTTCACTTTTATAGATAACAGTTACAGGAAACAATTTATATTCTATATTCGCAGTATGTAGTTGTATTCTATATTGTCAGCATTGTGAGAATGTATTTTGTATAATAGCTTGTTAGATTGAGTGCAGCATAAAAGAAGCAAACCTTAGACATCGAACATGTCTAGAGCCTTAAAGTAATTGTGGAAATTAGTTTTTTTGCCAAATCGTTTTTATTATGATAAACCATTGTATGATCTTTCATCTGTACTCCGTATCCGCACAGTTAAATTTGTAAAAGCTTAGTTAGGTATTGATGCAATTATAACTGTCGATATTGCTTGTTTGTTTGTTTGTTTTGGTTTTTTGGGTTTTTTTTTGGTATTTTTGTATTTTGCTCTTGTAGAAAATGATGTGCCGGATTAATTACGCATTGCTCTTTGATGACGTTCAGTTTAAGAGATGCTGTTCTTCAAAAAATAACTGTAATAAACAGGCTTAACTTTTGGGTTGATTAGGCACACAAGAACAATGTGCCTTGAAAATTTAGAAGAAAAGGGGGACCTGTTTGATTCTCTGCTGTGAAACTTGGGATCCAATTAATGGCTGAATAAAATCCCTCTTTGTTCAGACAGAGATGTTTCCTGCATCTGATCTTGATCGTCTGCTGCTTAAGTGGGTCCAGATCTGCCAGCCTTCGACTTTTCATCACACGTTATCAGCGTCCATCATCCGCTCCCTGAAGGAGTTCCCACTTTGTCAGCTGAAGTCTTTAAACATGAATTGTTTGCCTCAAGTACACCCTTGAGGCTTTTATCTAAATCAATAAATGCTGATAAATGCCACAAAAAGCTTCTTAACCTGCTGCTCCCAGAGCTTTGGTGATAACGGCTTCCACTTATTTTCAATTCAGTTTCATTTATTTTTGAGAAATCTATCCATTTACAAAGATTTTACCCGGATTTTAAAATGATGTAGGAGGCCCAAACTAAACAAACTGTTTAATGCTAACCTATCATACCATGCTCACCTGGGAACATCCTGGAATTGATTAAACAGCTCATTCATCTTCAGTAACCGCTGTATCCTGGTCAGGGTCTCGGTGGACGTGAGGCAGGAATACATCCTGGATGAGATGCCAGTCTATCAATGGGAGCCATGCACATGACACATGCATACCTAGGGGAAATTTAGAGTAATCATCCACCTACTGGAATGTGTTTTGGTGAACCCAGAGAAAACCCACATGGAAACAGAAATAACATACAAAACTCTGAAACCAAGCTCAGGATCAAAACCGATTGACTCTGGTGGCAATCCTATCTAATGCCCCACCTTGACGCCCTTTAATGAAATTGATCTTGATGTTGGAATCACAGTATTGCAAATCTCATAATCCTAGCATTAATCAAACCCTATACCAAACCTTGGAGATTCAGAGATTGGCCATTTTGTCAAGTTACCAGAACTCTACCAGATGCATGATGCTGACTGTTGCCCATTCCTCAGCACCCCATCTACCCAGTTTATCTAACGATCAGCACTGGACCATGTTCAGTGGGCATTTCAATGGTTCAGTACCATTTCCATGGTACAAGCATGAGCTAAATCAGGAAATCAGTGCATACCTACCGACAGCAACTAGCGCCTGAGTTGGTCCGAGATGTACCATATAGAAGAGACCATACCAATGCCTATGAGCTTTAACTCACATATCAAGTTCTGAGCAAGGAGAAAAGGCTAAAAATATCTTGTCTGGGTCAATTCCATGCATAGTGAACTCCTGAATTATGAGGAAATGAGAAAAGAAAAAGGGCCAGAGAATCAATTTCATTCACGTCAATTGGGTTCTGGCAGAAAGAGCCCCAAATGAATAGCTGTGAATTGACAAACTGCCAGGAGTCACTTAAATGAGAAAACAATTGACGGATGCCACAACGAAGCAAGGTGAGGAAGGCGAGTTAGGAAGGATGGATTGCCTGGGATCTCGCGGGAGCTTGGGCCATTTAGGTTTATCTACCTTCCCTATTCCTCTCCAAATGAGGAATAATAGGACTGCCTTTCAGAAACAACATGAGGAAGACTTTGGGGTTTGACGGACAGATGAACTGGAAAGATAATATTGGCCTAGTCCTTAATGTTCTGGAGACTAGCTATGACTTCCAATCTGTATTGGAAACATGACCAAGCAAACCATGTAGTATCCCATTGAAAAGATAAAAGAGGGGGTCAAATAAGCTTTAAGCATCACCTGCATCATATACTTACCACCATGGAAGAAGAAAATAGTGAGAACATGTTGATATAAAACTAACACACCCAGCCGATTAGCTTCAACTTTACGAAATGTGTTATCATGTTAACCAGCTAGCATAATAATGTGCCATCCACTGCTATCTTAAGATTATAAAATTATAGGTGATGCTGCATACATTTCGAATTGAAAGTTGCACTGGAGGACTAAGAGCATCTACAAAATGATAGGTCTGTGATTACTTTTTCTGAACCTGATTTTTCATAATTTTGTTCAATCATAGTGGATGTGTGTTTGACTGATTTACGCAGTGGCTAATAGGGTTCGAGGGGGCGGGACATATATGTTCTTGAGATCATTTAATTGGATGATTACAAAACTAATACAGGATGAGCCATCCAACATTTCCAGGAAGTGACAAACTATAAAACTAAAACGAAAATATGTACTAAACTTGTGAACATGAAACTAACGGACAGATATGAAAAGGACCGGAAACACCGATTTTGATCTCGCGTGTGACGTCTCACTGTTTGTTATAAATGTTTATGCTTCTGGAAGCAGTCACTCGTGGCCCTTTGAGTCGTTCCGCATCAGGTGATCGCTGTGAACCCATGATATACTACAATAAATCTGTTCCTGGGAGCGAGTCGAGTGTTGTACCATCTCTGCTCCTTGTCAAGCAATAAATCCATCTTTCTCTTGTCTCCTACTATTACTCCATACTTCTACTTTCCTCTTTTCCACATTCTCATATTCTGTCTTCCGTGACTTTCAACCATCTCTTGCTCTCTCCCAAGCCTCGCCCTCTTGCAGGTTTCCTCCTTTTACTCTCCATCTTTTTTCTTCTTTTTTCTTCCTTGTTCCTCCCCATCTTTCCCTTTTTCTCGCTCACCCGCTCTCCATCTTTTTTCCTTCTCTTTGTATCATCCTGTACCTTTCCATCTCTCAGTCTTTATCCTTCTCTCCCACAAACCTTTCCTCAGCTATCCATTCATCTCTTGCTCTCTTCATCAGCCCACACAACTTTCCTTTCCTCTTTTATTATCTTTAATTTCATTCTTTAACCCTCTCTGTCCCTCCATATTCTCCGTCTCCTTTTCATTCTTCTTTTACTTTTGTCATCCACCATTTTTTTTGCTTTCCCTCTCCATCCATCCTTCTCTTGCTTTAACCTGTCCAACAACCTATTTCTCGTTCTCTATCCCTCTCTTATGCTCTCTCTCTCTCTTTGTGCACCCTTCTTCCTCTATCCCTTTCTCCATCTTTTTCTTCTATTCATCTTCCTATATTCACCTCCCTCCATCCTTCGCTCACTCTGTCTCTATCCACCCCTTTCACACTCTCTGTCTTTCTTTTTGTCCTCTTCTTCCATCCTTTTACCTTTGTTTTCTGTTCTCTTTCTCCATTTCTCTCTTTCTTTCTCTTACCCTCTACCTCCTCTCTCTATCCATATTTCATTCACTCTCTTTGTCTTTGCCTTGCTCTCACTACATCATCCTCTCACTCTACCTCTATTTTATTCTTTCTCTTCTACCTCTTTCACTGAGTCCGCAGCTTCCTTTTTTTTTCCTCCTTCCATCTCATACTCCATTTTTCTGTCTTTCCATTTTTCTCTCCCCCCAGCCATCACTCATTCACCACTTCCCGGCATCCTTTCTTTCATTCTCTTTATTTTGGCTTCCAGATCTCTCTTCACTCTCGTCAGAAATCCTCCATTCCTCTCTATCCATTCTGCTCTCTCGCCATCCATCCCATACTCTCCATCTGTCTGTCTGTTCATCTCTCCATTCATTTCCCATTTCCCATCTTTCTTTGTCTGCCTTTCTTTCTGTGCTCATCAGCTGTCAAGGACACACTCTACAAGTCCATCAGCTACGTCAGTTCCAAAAATTGACTTTTTAGTGGACACACACACACACACACACACACACACACACACACAAACACACACACACTGAACATCCCGAACCTACTGTGCTCCTAACAATAACAGACCTTCGACAGATGTTGATTATATTTCTTTATCTGCTGTAGAGAGCAGGATGAGGTGGAGGACTTGCTTTTATCAAACACAGAGACCTTCACCAGGCAAAATATCAGTGTTGAGGCAGCAAATGGAGTGAAGAGGACCAACATGGCATGTGCCATCACCTTAATGCACTTTCTGCGGTTTTTCTTCTACACTAATGTCTCTCTCACTTTCTCTGCAAGTACTTGATTAAATAAAAACAAGGTGATAGCTTCAGCCTGCAGCCAACACCCTGGACATGACAGATGAAATTGGCTCGTGTTGACAGATATAATGAAGAGGATTGTTCTGCTTGAAACAAGGAGCTGGTGCTGATCCCAATGTGGAACTGTTCCCTGATCATAAAACAGCTGGCTGTCAGCTGAGAGAAATGGCTTGGATCGAGTCCTATGATTATTTCTGGCCTAGAACGAAGTTCCAGTAATGTCATGGGCTAGGCCTTGACGTCATTACATCTCCATGCCAACTCCACCTCCGTTACTACGGAGATGTTCCGTGAAATCCATTACATACGGGATGCACCAAGATATGAACAAATCATCATATTTACTTCCGTGAAAGAGGTTTTCTGTGTGGTTTGTTTGCGCAATACCTACTGAAATGATTTCCTTAAAACTTGGTGATAGGGTGTAGCGTGATCCAAGGAAGTCACAGCACGGATCCACGAGTTTAGCATCCATTTTGCTAACGTACAGCTTTCGGCCTTGGTGAAAGTCTGCACTCAATAATGACATACATTTTAAAATCCAGTAGATGTCAGTAAAGTTCAACATAGCCAATGTAGAAATACGATGACTCCGTTGGAAATATATCCAGACATATAAAGTATGGTTGCGGTTGCAGCTTTGTACATCATAGGAGAGTCGACTGTTGTTCTTGGCAGGGGTCTGCGCACTACGAGAGTCCTTCTAGATAATAACTTATAGTTCATACCCGTTTTTTTGTGTGATGAAGCTGCGTTACTATTCCCTCCCTGAATATACGTACATAGCTACTTTAAAGGTTCATCAAACAAGTTAGTTCCTTGTGGAGGTGAAGGCAAGATTGAGTGCTGGCTGTGAATGGAGGGTGAAGCCGTGGGAGGTAAGTGGCAAGGAGTGACACCTGTGACTGATTAATGGTAACGAGCGTGTGCAATATGCTCTGTTACAGCGATTGGCCGAAGGCATAGAGGCAAGAAAGAGCCGAGATCCGAGGAAGAGAGACAATCACAAACCAGCACAGAGCTGTGTATGTGCCTGTGTGTGATCTGTGTGTGTGTGTGTCAGTGCGAGACTGGAAAATAAATAGGAAAACCTCACCGAAATGCAAACCTGGAAATAATAAACACCAGTGAGTTAACACGCCTGAGACACTTCAGTCTCCCGAACCCCTGAAGTGTCACGTTACTGTTCCTGTCTTTTTTCTTTCTCTTGTAGTTAATAAGACAAAGAAAGCAGCTAGTTAGCTGCTCAGACACTGACACTGGAGACTCCTTTCATAAATGTTACATAAACGTCATATAGAAAACACGTTTTAATCTGTTTATAGCAAAAGTGCAGTCATTCATTCCGGAGAAAGATTTTTGATATTTGAACTCAACAACAAAACAAATACACACCTCAACTTCAGTGTTCCTTCAGTAGCTCCGCCCACCAAATTAACCGAGGCAACAACGCTAACAACGACACCCCCAGCTCCCTCGCTTCCCCTTTATTGTAAAGGTTATATGTAGAAAGTTCTTTACAAAGCTCTTTCAGACTGGGTTCGAAGTCTTTGCAGGAAGCGACAATCTTAAACATTCCTACTTACCTCAAAATGTAAACATTTAAATTTGACACTAAACCAATAACCGCCAAGTATATCACAATTTTCTCAGATTTCTGAACGTAGCGATTTATTCTAAATAACTCCATCTGCTCTATTTTACACATCAAAAAAGTCGAAAAGATTGTGCACAACGGATGATAATAAAAGTGTTCGAACCATAATAATGACAACCTTTGTAATTAAAGAATCACTTCCCTTTACAGATAAGAATAAGTCACAGACGTGCAAATAAATCTGTCTCCAAGACAACGACTGCACAGGAGAGAACCGGGCCATCTGCGCTCTGTGATGTTTGTGGCGGCCGGAGACGCGGTCAGGGTTTAAATGAAGAGAAAAAAATCTGCACAACCTGGCATAACCGTGTGTTAGTGCTCAAAGAACTGGAAGTCATTTTTAAAGTAGACAAACACACGCGCCTCACATTCATCCTAGGCCTCATATTCTTTCATTACATCTCTTTCGTTCGTCCCTTGGCATGCAGGAACTTTTCTGCTGGCATTTTGTCCCTGAAGAACCCGCAGGGTGTACAGAACCTGCTGATGTGCAGTTCAGCAGCCTTGCTTTCCAAATCCTCTGGCTTACTGTAGCTCGAGGCAGTAACAAGGGCAAGCACAGTTTAATATAGTTCTGAAGATGGTTGTATCCGTAAACTCATAAAAAGAAGGGTTCCTCGAGAACGCTTAAGAGTTCTTAGGTTCCTTGGGGTCCTACTCTGAAATCACTATAACATTAAAATATGTTCAAAAGGATTCCTCAAGGGTTCTTCGCTTCATGAGAAGTTCTGCTGTAAGGAAACTGCTTCTCATGCTTCTGGCTGTACTTTCTTCTAAAATGAAAAATGAGATGAATCTTTGAAAAGAATAAAGAACCATTTAATGGTAGACCTTTATTTATTTTTGGTGCCACAGAAAATATTCCAACCATAAATGTCAGCTAAATGTTAACAACAAAACACGGTTAATAAATCATAGTGCAGAGGGTTAGGGTTAGGGTTTCTTGAACGCTGCATCACATAATGCTTCTTCAGGCGTCCCTCTGCGGGAACATTCGAAGGTTCCGTGTAGAACCCGACAAAGTGGAGTAAGGCTAGCGCAGGAACATGGCTTGACACACAAACACACTTAAGACTGCGGGAGGTGAAAAGACGAGGGACTGATGCAAACTGCGCTCTGGAGGGTCGTTCAGCGCAATGCCAGAGCAGTAGGGAGACAGGAAACACGTGGTCCAGTCCAAGCAAAATAACTGAAGCTTACACACTCACACTGCAGCCAACACGGTGGCACGGTGGTGCAGTGGTTAGCACTGTCGCCTCACAGCAAGAAGGTCCTGGGTTCGAGCCCCGGGTCACCCAGGGT
>JAQQZX010000014.1:1343484-1362147 GCA_030068355.1 Notoglanidium maculatum | reverse complement strand
CGTAGGAAGTGAACTCTAGTGAGAAAATTATTTGACTCTGAATTGACTCACATGCAGGAAGTGAACTCTAGTGAGAAAATGATTTGACTCTGAATTGACTCACACGCAGGAAGTGAACTCTAGTGAGAAAGCGATTTGACTCTGAATCGACTCACACGCAGGAAGTGAACTCTAGTGAGAAAATGATTTGACTCTGAATTGACTCACACGCAGGAAATGAACTCTAGTGAGAAAGCGATTTGACTCTGAATCAACTTACATTTAATATGGGAATCAAACCTGTCATGTGTTTTGGGTTGCAGCATTATTTGTAGTTAATTTGTCAGTTTACTATAAAGCTTAGATTACATGAACCCTATGAATCAGCTGTTGCTATAGAAATGCATGAGTATGAGTTCATGAATATAAACCTGTGATTTGCAGCTGCACTGTTGTCAGAGTTACTGTTATAGAAAAATTATTCACTACATTCTGACCATTCATAATCCAAAATTCAACAGCACTGAGGTAAATTGTCATAAACATCAGGTGAGAGCTTATACTGATATATTTTACTAATAAACACATCGCTGCAGAACTTGGGGCTTAAAATAACTTGATGAAAAGAAGAATTTACACTTGTGATGTTTCTGTATTCCTATTGTTCATAATTTTCTTGTTCTTGGAAGATATTTCTTTGCCTCTGCTTATGAAGCTGTCATCACGTTACTCCAGAGGTGGCAGATGTCAGAGCTTTATGATAAACGTGCGAGGAGGACAGTGATTCGAGAGACGCAAAGAGAGAAGAGAGTGTGAGTGAGTGATGATAGTGTGCACAGGGAACCATGTTTCTCTGCCAGCGAGACACTACGAGTCTGTGTGACTATATTAAAGACCTGCTATTGAGCTAGCGGACCATCGGATATGTGTGTGTGTGTGTGTGTGTGTGTGTGTGTGTGTGTGGGTGTGTGTGTTGCGATTGAGCATTGCTATAAATTCCATTCAACATCATGATGGAAGAGCTCTCTGCCCTGATGGTGGCCTCTTAATGGAATTAAAGAGCTGCTCCTGGAGCCTGACAAAAAGCATCCTGGAAACTAGTTTTGACATACAACAATAAACACACACACACACACACACACACACACACACTCATATACACACATATGCATAAGCCTCCCTGCTCTCTCAGACCAGAGTGTGATACCACTTTGAACATTATTCAAAATCCACCTCTCACAAAAATGTGTTTTGAATGTGAATGAAAAAGCATTTATTTACATGTGACATAAAGTTTTATACATACGGCTAAAAATAAAATAAAAAGAGCACTTTGTGTAAATGTGAGAGAGTTTTGTGTGAATGTGAGAGCTTTTTTGTAAATGTGAAAACATTTGGGTGAACATGAGACAAAGTGGTGAATGTACAACCATTTTATATGAACGTAAGAAGAACTTTTATGTGAAAGGTAAAGGGAGAATTTTGTGTGAACATCGGAGAATTTTGAGCATTAGAGAGCATTTAGTGTGAATGCGAGACCATTTGTGTGAATGGTCATTTTCATTTTTTTTTCCAAGAAAGATCATTGTTACTGCGCTAGCAATAACAGTGTCAACCCTGTGACGTACGTGCAGGACACTAACCACCCAATACAGCATTAACTACAACTCCTTTTGTGTGAATGTGAACAATTTGTGTGAATGCGAGTTCATTTTGTGTAAATCAGAGAGCATGTTATATGAATGTGAGAACATTTGTGTGAAGTAGAGCATCGTGTTCAAATGAGAGCATTTTGTGTGAATGTGAGAGCAATGTAATTCTGAGAACATTTTTTGTGAATGTGAGAACAATTTGTGTGAATGCGAGTGCATTCTCTGTAAACCTGAGAGCATTATGTGTGAATGTGAGAGCAACATAATTCTTAGAACATTTTATGTGAATGTGAGAGCATTTATTTTATGTGAATGCGAGACCATGTTGTGTAAATTTGAGAGAATTTTGTGTAAATGTGGGAGCATTTTGTATGAATGTGAGAACATTTGTGTGATAGAGAGCATTTTGTTCAAATGACAGCATTTTGTGTAAACCTGAGAACATTTCATATGAATGTGAGAGCATTTTGTGCGAATGCATTTTGTTCAAATGAGAGCAATTTATGTGAATGAGAGAGTAATGTAATTCGGAGAACATTTTTTGTGAATGTGAAAACAATTTGTGTGAATGCGAGTGCATTCTGTGTAAACCTGAGAGCATTATGTGTGAATGTGAGAACATATGTGAATGTGAGAGCAACATAATTCTTAGAACATTTTATGTGAATGTGAGAGAATTTATTTTATGTGAATGCGAGACCATGTTGTGTAAATTTGAGAGAATTTTGTGTAAATGTGGGAGCATTTTGTATGAATGTGAGAACATTTGTGTGATAGAGAGCATTTTGTTCAAATGACAGCATTTTGTGTAAACCTGAGAACATTTCATATGAATGTGAGAGCATTTTGTGCGAATGCATTTTGTTCAAATGAGAGCAATTTATGTGAATGAGAGAGTAATGTAATTCGGAGAACATTTTTTGTGAATGTGAAAACAATTTGTGTGAATGCGAGTGCATTCTGTGTAAACCTGAGAGCATTATGTGTGAATGTGAGAACATATGTGAATGTGAGAGCAACGTGATTCTTAGAACATTTTTGTGAATGTGAGAGCATTTTCTGTAAATTTGAGAGCATTTTGCGCATGCAAGAGCATTTTTTTTTGAAGAGCGTTTTATGTCACAGCTTTTCATGTGAGGTAAAGTTAACTAAATTGGCATAAATATCACCTCATGCGTACACACCCCAACACACACTTTTATGAAACTGCTCTCACACACAGTGGTTTTCTCTGGTGAATAGAGCATTGTTTACTCACACTTAGTGTCAGTGTAAACCTTTCTGGATGTGCTGACAGAATGATGCAAAGACTAAAGCTACACGCAATGCAGCTGCAATCAAACATAACTGGAAAGTTTTCATGCACCTTGATTATATCTCGATGCGCACTGTAAGCCCTGAGTTCTCTATGATTGAGATATAATTGTAAGTGATTACCTCCAGCCCTTATGAGGAGCTGTTGTGCTGATATAAAATGCAGTAGATGTACTCTATTCCCAGCTGAATTATTCGCTCCTCTCTAATGAATGCTATTTGCTGTTGAATCTCCTCCCTCTCTTTCTCGCTCTGAAAAATGGGCCTCGCAGCAGGACTCTTTGAAACAATCCATTTAAAAGAATCTTGTTACCGCGCGTCGTGTTAATCTAGCCGTGTTTCTCGTCTCGGGCTCTTTGTCTGGCAGGTTTAGAGCAGAGAGATTAAATGCAGCATTAATTCAGAGCTTTTTCCGTGCCGTGCCACTTTAAGTGCAGTGGCAGCTTGTATAAATCTCTGCCAAAACAATTAGCTAAATTTAGACCATGTAATGAATTCACTTTGTTATTAAGGCTGACAAACAGTCTCCTTAAACAGTCGCATTAAATGTTCGTACATGTGCCTCCTTAAGTGGCGGAAAATGACTGGCTTTCGCAAAGCTCTGACACCGGAGACTCCTTTCATAAACGTTCACAGAAAACTTCACCGTATCAATAAGTATAGACTTTTCTTTGTTAAATAACAACATGTTTTTAAATCGGTTTGTTATTAGGTCTAGCATACGCAATACGAGTCCTTGTGAAAGCGCTGCAGCGGCGCTTTAGTCCTTCAATCTGTCCGGCCCCCCCTCACCTGTATCCTCTGCTCCACATTTCAATGCTAATAAACCGTCAATGCCATCATACTCATAGATCACTAGTTAATCAAGTTGACTTTCTGTGTCGTATAACGTATCCTGCGCTAGCAAGAAGGATGTCAGCACTGTAGCATGAGTGCAGGACACTACCCACTAAATACAGCATGAACTACAAAACCCCAAAATCACTTAAATCATCAGAAATATTTCAATACCTACACATTTAATGTGTCTCAGCATGGAGGTTTCCTTTAAAGAACGCTTAAAAAGTGCAGAAACAATTTCCGTATTTCTAACAAGCTCTGCTATAAATGGGGGTATTTAACATGCAATATCCTGTCGTGCTACTTTTTTTCACACACACACACACACACACACACACACACACACACACACACACACACACACACACACACACACACACGATCCCCAGTACCTCATTTCAAATTAGTGATGCTGCGGATTTGCATCACTTTCATTTATTTAAAAAAAATCAATTTATGCTTGAGCCGGGTGACGTTGACAAAACGCCCCATTTAATCAAGTCCGACTCTAGAGGAGCGTCCGTGCACGGAGGAGTTCCCTCTTTCACACGCTGCAAATAACAGCCTCTTCTCTTAACGATCATTCAGTAATAATGTGTGGCGTAATTCTCTCAATAGTCCTCTCTGCACACAGGTAATGAGAAATCAATGTCTGACTGTTCTGTAAAGTAAAGTGCAGACAATATGGACGAGTTTTAAGAGACAGGAAGAGAGAAGGAGCAGCTGTGTGCTGAGATACAGCACACACACACACACACACACACTGTCGCACTGAGCGATTCTGTTAGAAGCGGCTGGGTGGAAGGTTTAGTGGTAGGTTTGTGTGTGTTCTAGCTAAAAACAGGATGATGGAAGAGAAACTCCAGGATTGATTCTACCTCCACAGGTTCACAGCAGGGTGGCGAGAGAGCGAAATCCTGTGTGTGTGTGTTTCCCTGCTTATCTCCGTCTCTGGAGTCCTCCCTCACTTTTCTTCGCTCACGTTATCTCTCGCCTCGCCTCACCTCGCCATTCAATTCCAGTGTGTTCAGTTCAGTTCAGTTCAGTGCAGCGGGGCTTTATTTGCGTGGTTATATTTAGTTACTCTGCTGCCAAAACATCATCACACTGACAAGCAGAAGATCAGAAGTGACAAGATGATGAGAACATTAAGCGATTCATATTCTCTGACATATTGTCTGTCGGTCTGCTTCTCAGTCTCTCTCCGTCTCTATCTGTCTCTCTGTTTATGTCTTTGCATCTCTCTCTCTTTCTCTTTCTCTCTGTTGGTGTCTGTCTGTCTTTCTTTCGATCTCTCTCTGTCTATTTACGTGTCTCTCTCTATCCATTTGTCTCTCTCTATTTGTCCATATCTATTTCTCTCTCTCTCTACTGCTCTCTCTGTCTGGTGTCTCTTTCTGTCGTTATCTGTTTATCTGTCTCACCCATCTCTTTGTCTGTCTCTTTGTGTCTATCTCTCTCTCTCTGTTTGTTTGTTTCTCTCAATGCCATTCTCTCGCTCTCTGTCATCATCATCCAGAGATAGTGGAGTGTGTGTGTGTGTGTGTGTGTGTGTGTGTGTGTGTGTGTGTGTGTGTGTGTGTGTGCGCGATGTCATGCTGTGATTGGAAAACAAGGAAATTGCAGTGTGCTGGTCCCCATGAGGGAAACGTTTTATCTTTTCATCAATTAAAGAATAAGTCGTTTGGGGAAAGACTGTTTCCCACTTATGCCAGGACATGTTCTGTGTCTGACGTTTGCGTATGCGCTCTGAGGCTAATTTCGCAAGCTTGTCAATATGTACACTTGCTTGGGTAAACTACATAATCTCAGGATTAGCTAAAGAAATAAAGGACTTGGAGAGTGCTGTGAAGTTGTTGGTGGTGCTCTGGAGTCACTTGATCAAGCTGCTGCTGTGCGTGTCCTGAAATTAGTTCGGTTGCATATTCTAACAGGTTGTTTGTGATTTATGGATTGCAGGAAGTCTGAGATGTATGAGATTGCATGAGGTGTCGTGGCTCGGGGAATCTCCTGCTGATTATTAAACGTTTCCAAATCTACAGCGAAGGCAAACAACTTCCTCCTACCTCCTAGTTAGTCTAGTGCTAAGAGTGTTATTGTGGTTACTGTGTGTGTGGAGACATTTTTGGTCGCACTGTAGAAACGAAACACTGAACCTTGCGTTAGTTACACGGACAAACAAACACATTGATCAGGCTGTTGCCAATGGGTGTGTGTGTGTGTGTGAGTGAGTGTGTGAGTGGAGGTGCTGTACATCATCATCATCACATCTTCCTCAAAATGAAACAGTAACATGGCCCATGAACCCTCGATGCTGATATAATGACACCTAATAACGCTGCAGAATTACACCGCAGTGTGTGATCTCGCGTCGGATCATTGTTGCTCATTAGCACCCGTCGGGTTTGTTAACCGAGCGCTAATTGAAATACGCCCCAGTGAGCTATGAGGTCAGCGTGGACATAATTAGAGTCAGCTACATGATTAGATGTGTCTGACCTCACATTCGTTTACATCCCAGAGAAGCTTCTGCTCCTTCCTGTGTGTTGTTTTGGGTTGAATGGATGTGAGGAACGAACGGATTTGAGACCAGTGTTAGACGCGTTACACTTGCCCAGATGCTATACTATTACTACAGAGATATAAAAGTTTAAGACCAATCACGATCCGGAATTCAGCCTCAAGCATTTGGCCGTAATCATTCTCCCTCTCTTTTGTTTTCTCTCCGAAACTTTTTCCCTTTTTCTCTCATTAACATTAATTCATCATCTTAAGTGGTGGAACGCGGTCATGACCACTGAAGCGGTGCTCCAAACAAGTACAGAAGACTGCGCTGCCGCTCCTGCTGCCCCGTCGAGGCTGAAATCAGAAGCTCCGCCTTTGCTTGTTGGTAATTAGAGCATCATTGTGTGCACTTGATGTTAGGGGCCCTGACGAGGGCCGGGTAATCTTCTTCCCACCACTGCAATCGATGCCGCTGTTGCCTAGGTGATTTCTGGATATTTCTACATCTGGTACATTTTTTGGGGGGGGGTTTTGGCCGTCAAAAGAGTGCGAGTCAGATCCCCTCTGATATCTTACAATCCAGGTGTTTCCAGTAATCATAGGAAAGGCACCGATTTTAATAAATTTGAGGAGGAGTTCTCCAAAAGAGCCAAAAATGACCCAGCTTGTTTGTTGGTGAAAAGCTGTTCAGGATGGCGTCCATATTCATCCACCGCCACATCCATCAAGTGTTTATGGACTCATCAGTCACGCCAGGTGGAGCCATTAACCCTGGCAGCCCTGAATCAGCGCTTTCTGTATCCTCTGGTGTTCCTCCGCCATTTCCTCTGCGCTACGTGTCATTACACACAAAATTACACTCGAGAGCAGAAAAAAATGGCATCATCGGGGAAGTGGAAAAAAGGAAGCGGCGTGTTCGGCGTTAAAGTCAGACACGCGAGAGGAGAACGGAGAAGCCGGGTGTAATCTGTAGCCTGGCCTCCTGCTGAAATAGACATGTATTTTTTTTTTTCATGAATATCAAAAGAGGCAATTTGCAAGAGTCTGACCGCCGCACAACACTTATTAAGCGACGTACCGAGCAAAGACTACCCCTTACCTTCTGCTCATTACTATGAAAATAATAAGCATGAAAGAAGAACAGGGGAAGCCTCTCGGCGTGACCTCGCTCGCCCCGTGCTCCTTCAGAACGCCGGAGCTGCGGACGAAAAAATAGACGAAAAGGAGGGGAAAAAATAATATGAAAAGGTGTAAGACAAGGAAAACGAACGATGTAGACTGTGTTAGTAAGCAGCGAGGGATGAAAAATGAAGGCGGGATGACCTGAGAGAGATGAGGAGCATGAAGAAAAAGGAAAGATGCACTTTGTGGTAAAAAAAGAAAAGTTTTCGTTGTAACGACACTGGACACTCGTTCTTCACCGCTTCAACAAATATAGCTTTGGAAAAAAAAAAAAAGAAAAAAAAAAAACCCAGTTGATTGTTGATCTTAATTTATGTGGCGCACTGAGCGTACGTCTGAGCCGTTACTATGGAAACCATAACGTGTTAGAGCATAATGGAAACCTGTTATTTATGTTAGAGCTGGACCTTCTGTCAGAGCTGCGGTTATTAAACAAATGACTGCACTGTTTCTGATTGCTGTGGGATAATAATGGAGTAGCTTAAGCTATAGAGGTTTTTCACATAGTAATAATGATAACAATAAAGAAACCTTTCTGTTCGGGCCTCCGTTAATGATAGACAAGCTGACAGGAAGTGCTGCTGTGTGACCAAGTGCAAAGCCACCCTCATTATTAGCCTTTTTAAAGCACAATGTGCTTTCAGAGTGAAAAATCAAGATGCTTACAGGGCGCCTTGGCGGCAGACAGAAACGAAACAGATGCTGACGTGCAGATCGGCGCCCCGATTCATCACAGCCCGGTCTCTCCGCGCAACACATGCTACGTTTCCGAACGAGTGGTTCACAAATGTGACGCCGATCTCCAAACCGTCTGCTACACTTTGGGAGGATACTAAGAAAAAAAAGCCATCATCCTTCATTCTGGAGCCGGGAAGCGATCATTCTTCCTGTGTATTGTTTTGTTCCAACATCACCAACGAACTCGCTAAGTAACTATATTTCACCCAAGGCAAGGTTTTTCTCAGGATAATCGCCTCAGTGTGAAAAGGGGTGCCAGGTTTTCACAACCCGTAGGTGACGGATTTCATTTTGGTTGTCATGTTTGCGTCATCCGCTACAAGATTTTACCTCGCAGATTACGATCTTGCCGAATTTCACTTGGATAAATCCAAACATCAGGGACGGCAGATGGACAATTTGCAGTGCCATTGGGGTAAAAAAAGACGCCCGTGTGGATTGTGTGTGTGTATCGACTCTACTTGTGTAGAGTCTGTGCTTCATTTGTAAAACATGAGGTACTAAAGCACAAGTGAAAAGTGATCCTGCACTTTTTTGGCTTCATATCCTTGCTACGTGAGCATGTAACTGATAGCCATAATTAAAAGTACAATAACTATTATTAAAGGTACTTTTTCCATTTCTTATGTGTACAGAATAACCAGGAATATAGTTATAACATCATAAAAAAATAATACTTTAAGCCATGAGCAGATGTGTATTACACTGAAGTTGTCAAGCGCCCAGCGCAGCCAGATAATTCTCCTGTGAGGGAAAACCACCTCTGTGCACTTTTCGGAGAAAAAAAAAAAAAGCCATAAGGCCGAAGAATTCTGAATAAACACTGGAAGTGCTTTTCCAAGATGGAGTGATTTATTTATTTTTTCATTACAAAGAAAACGAGGACAGCGAAGGCGCTCTTGACCATCCTCGTGAATCAGAGTGAGCTGAATTTTGCGTGTTTACAGTCTTATAAATCGACTTCGAATCAGGTGAAAGGCTGAGTTTGCTTGAAAGTGATGTCAGGACAGTTCATAAATATTGACACTCATTGTTTTTCGGCTTTTTTTCCCACGACAGTCAGCATTGCCGTACGCTACAGGATGCTGAGTTATAAATATTAAGCAGATTTTGAGGTATAAATATTAAACATTTGGTGTGGCCTTGACTAAAAAGTCTGAGGGATTAAAATTGGATTATACAAAGCTCACAGCACAGGAAAAGCTAAGTTCCCGTCTCTCCAGGACGCTGTGTGTGTGTTCGGTTTATGGTATCTGATGATCTGACCTTATTGGACAGCGTGGTAGATGAAAAAACAACAATTTTCCACAATTGATTTGGCATTTTTGGAATTTATGTTAAGCCCTAGACAAACGCTGAACCGTGTTGTTTTTCCCCCACAAGACTTTCAAGCATTTCTGTAAGTGCCTTCATATCGACACAAACAAGCTACAGACTTCGGGAAGGCGATCCAACAATCCCTTTCCATGAAATCCTAATAAACACAGCAAAAACAGGATTTCCGAGACAGTGCTAAAAAGCAAATCGCCCTGAGAAATTTGAAACGTAATACCAGTTCATTTTCTAGCGCTTTTTATCTCTCGTCCTCGTCGGTCTTAGCATTACTAATTAAGTCTGCGTTCAATAAAAAAGACCCTTCCTCAATCAGTATTTTCATCACAAGGGAGTCGAGAGACGTGCCATCTGACGGCACACGAGAACTTTAATAATCACTTTATTAAGCTCTACAATAGGCGACTGATCTAATCGTGTCCCTGTGAGGACGTGACGCGTAGCAACAGAGGAAATAACGAATAAAACCCTATGGTGTGTGCGATATGATGCATCAAAGTGAGTGAATTAGGCTGTCAAGTTCATTTGACTCGGCTCACCAATAGGAGTCGACTCTTTGTCTCCCGAATGACTCATTACTGTTTTTTTCTATACTGAAACTTTGAACCTTATGAGAAAGCCTGTCTGCTGTTACATAGAACCTTTTATGGTTCCACCAAACCTGGAGAATGTAGTACTTCATACAGTCTTTGTTATCAGCGAATCCAGCTACCTTTACTAGCATTGTACACTCATGACACAAATGATCTCTGCTACGTCCCTCCAAGCTTCAGTTTTATTCATGACCGTGGTTATAAGTTCTTCTCCCATTTTTGTGCATCAAACAGTAAATGAACGAATGACAGGTGAGAACTGAAGTTGAAATGAAGAAATTTGAGATCACATGTGCCATGAGGATTGATCATTCGAGTCAATCGTTTACATTTCTCGCTTTATAGTCATACCTAATTTACATATAATTTAGAAAATCTCATTCCAAGTGATGCCTATCACGTTGCTGATGGACAGGCTGGCTCGTCTCAGTGATTCAGATCATTTGATTCGTCTGACCAATTCAACGACTCATTGTGTTGACTCATTGAGACGCTTTGACTGCAATCGTTTCATTTAATCTTTATCTAACTATTAATGAATGAAATGACATTATTTTTACTTATTTATACTTAAATAATAAGCAGCAGTAGAGTCATGATGCCTCACACCTGGCTGAGAGTCAAACACATGATTCATGCTCGGCTCACTAATAAGAGTCGATTCTTTTTGACTCGTTGTTTTGACTCAGAGGATATTCCTCTTTACTTAATTATGACTGAAAGTGTTTCATTACGTTCCATAAGGTTTCAGCAGAAGCATTTTAATTAAACGAGACTGTGAGAGTAACAAAATGGCTCATATCCAAAGAGTCGACTCATTCACAAATGACACATGCTTGTGTGTGTGTGTGTATGTGTCCACGGTTTGCTCTACTTCAAAGGTTGGGGTGAATTTGAGGTGTTTTATATGATCTGGACTTCAAATGGCACTTGCAAATTAGCATCATGTTGGGCACCCACGGCTTCGGCTGTATCTCTCTCTCTCTCTCTCTCTCTCTCATTCCTGTCTCTGTCAAAAATAGAAGAGACATGTTGAGCGTAAAACTGATTTATGAGGTGAAGCTTTACTGGGAGAACCTGTCAGTTTTCTCCATCACGTTCTCTCTGCACCTCTTATCCCGCAGTATTTCTCCATCTACGTGACAATTTCTGGTCGACACGTGTCATTACTAAGATATATGACACGGACAAAACACTGTCTCTCGCCTCATATTTTATTCAGCATGTTTTTGAGAAAATTGCCGTCAGCTTTGTGCTCCTGAGATAAAATCCCCTCCAGACAGCTTTCTGTATTTTGGACAAATCCGAAAGCAGCACTAGATACGTTCTTGCTGTCTGTTTTTGGCTTATCAGTGCTATAATACAGGGTGGATTTAAGCAGTGGGTCTGATAACAGAGTATGGGCATTAGACCTGGCATCAGCTGATCGAGAGGACTGTAGCATCTGTGTAAGCTCTGCTCTTGTGAATCTCTGACCCGAACGAGTCCGAGCAAATCTTCTCATTAGGAAGACGTGGCATTTCGAGTCGGCACTCGGGCCTGAAAGAGGGAAAAAGAGAGATGGAGGACTTTGTGAATTACAGCACTAAAAGCGTAGGCCTGGGCACGGAGCTCTGTGATTAGACTCACTCTCAGCAGCTTTGAGGGGTTTTTTCGTCCTATTCTGGAGAAGCCAAAGCCATCTGTCTGTCTCTAAATCCATCTGAAATATTGCACAACGAGGGAGTGGCTCTGACTGATAAAACCCTCTACAGATGCCATTGGGGTGGGAAATGGTCATTCAGGTCATTTTGCGAAAAGGGTTAGTCACAGAAAAATCAAAGCGATTAGATTTCATCTCGGAGGCGTTTTGCCAGAAAGCGCATCTGTTCTTCATTCGGATATTGTCGGTGTGAGGTGTGATGTTTTTAGACACGAGGAGATCATAACTGTCGTCAGCTGAGAGTAGAATCTTCTCGTCATTTCATAATAACTGTAATTACCGTAATGGCATGGATGCATTGTCAGGATGTAACTGTTCTAAGAACCTGTCTGAAAATAACCCAATCTAAACTGTATACGAAACCTACGTGCCGCTTCGAGTGAAGATTGGTCTACTTTTCGACAGATGTTGCTTGTTTGTGAGATTTTTTAGCCAGGAGTTAAAGCCTTTAACGGAGTTACCTTTAACTAATAAACAAGACCTTAAGGGTCTTAACTTTTCCATGCCAAACTCATTCCATAGCCAAACCCTGAGCTGAGAATTCCACGGGGAAAAAGAACTTGCTCACTGTCGCCTTCCTGGGATTTGAACTTTTGACTTTATAGTCACTAGCACAGCATCTTAATCATTGCATAACCACTGCGCTGTCAAGCTAGAGGCAAACAGTGAGTGCTTAGGATTGATGAGCTGTCACGCACGGACGTGATATAGTCCTAGCTTAGCAACACTGCGCAGATTTGTATCTGTCCACTTTATGTTTCGTTGATATTTAGTCTTTCCTATCCATAGGGATGCGCTGGGCGTGCTGAGCGTGCAGTAGCATAACGTACTTCTGCAGGGAATGTACAAGGATTTATAACTGGAAGAATGCGTGCACAAGTGCATACGTGTATAAACTTCAAATGTCAGAAAACAAGTACGTTTTTAGACCTTTCTGCAAGGAATGGAGACACGATGACTGTTCAGACTTGAGGGCGAAGTCAGGACAAAGGCTCAGAGGAAGGCACGACGGGTTAAAGTTGGCGTGCGAACACTCACTAATGACATCCTCTGGCAAGATTATTTAACATACAGTATATAGGTCTGGAAAGCTAATCCCGTCCGAATAGGGCTCAAGTGTCCGAATGACCATATGGATCGGAAAATTATTTGTGGTAACAAAAAAGGGATCATAAAAAAGAGAAAAAGCTAGCTTCTTTTCATTTTATGATTATGATTGTGATTGCTATAATCCCCTTTTATCAATTCATATAACATGGAGCGGGGGAAATTTATATCTCCTCACCTATGAATATTTCATATCACATAACGCTTTCCAAATCCCCATTTCCCAATTTTCAATACAAATTTCAATAAGAAGGAATCTCTGTAAGAATTTAGTGACTCGAAAGCAACTCATAATGGTGCGTATTGAGGCGTGTTCGGTTTTGTGAGGATAAACATCACATCACCAGCCATGGTTTTTGGACTTTCTGCTTGGTAGATAAGCTCAGTGGTGAGAATAAAGCAGGCTATAAATGTGCCCCTGCTCCTTATGTGGTAAAAATGAATAAATGGAAATATAAAGAAGGCTTTATAGAGTGCGAGAACAATTAATGAAGTCGGAAACTGAGGAGGTGCCAAGCAGGGCAAGATAAGCGTATCTGTGTGTGTGTGTGTGTGTGTGTGTGGGTGTGGGTGTGTGAGATACCCACATTAGCAGTGTCTACATTTCCACACTCACTTTTTTTGCTATCCTGACCACATCCTCTCTTTAACAGGAGCAATTGTTTGCATGCATCATTTAATCCTCCTGCATTGGTACCTGATAATAGATCATTTCAGCTCAGCACCACGTTTCTGAATCGCATGCAGAATTCAGTCCAGGTGCTGTCGTGTAGATAAACCTCTTCCACAGAAAAGGATGTAGTTTCTAATTCAGCTCGGGTCCTAAACACAGACACGCATTCGTCATGTTGCGGACTTGCTTGTCATTCTGACAGGAAGAGAAAAAATCCTGGTGTCGTGGTTGGGATTAGTTTTACATATTTGAATCCCATGTTGAAGCCACGAGGAAAGATGGACATGTTTAGGTCAGAGGTCAAATTCCAGTTACGTAAAATTCCTTATTTTTCACAAACAAGGGCCAAATAAGAAACTAACACTTAACTCAGGGTTTCTTGACCTTTTTTTGGCAGGAAAACATTTTAAAGGCCAAAAAGTCTCAGCACTCACTGCATGTAAATGACAGGACCGGGCTTGTGCGGCGCACTGCAGAGTCAGGAGATGTAGCTGAATGAGTCCCGTCTCACCTCAGCTGTTACATCCAACGTTAGATTGGGGCAATGACCTTCAGTGATTGCTGTTTTTGAGAGGCTAGCAATGCTTTCTGGGTTCCTTATCTACACTCTTAGAAATAAAGATACCAAACTGCATGATGTGGTTATCATTGGTGTGGTGTGGCATATTTTGTATCTTTAGTATATATGTTTTTTCCTGAAAACATGATGTACCTTTCAAAATGATTTACAGTATATGATTGGACCACATGAAGCTTCCCTGGTATGCAATAAAGCTCCAAAACATGCGCCACTGATAGTACCATCCCAGCAACAATGAAAAGTACATCTTGATCCTGTTATTTATGCGACTATAGAGACGGTTATATTCTCTGTCATCACGACTCCTTAAGGTATCTCTTGGTGAACTGCTCAGGCTGATAAACTACCCAAAGGGACCAGAACATGTTGAGGGGATCCCACCTGTACACAATGGCGAGGAACGGTTGACTAAGGCATGGTAATTAGAGGACCGGAACATAGCCCAAGACTGCTTTTATTAAAAACATTAATGAGGGCTGATGAGGAAAAAAGGAACGAGGTGCTGCAGTGATGTGATGCTGATTTCCCAGCAGTGGAGAGATAATTGGCTGCGCTTCACAATCCCTTGTTAATTTATGACCTCGTGAAAAGTTTCTCTGGCCCGCAACAATGAACTCTGATACAGTCCATCCTATCCAAACGTCTCCATTCCCTAGTGTGTTTGTGTCTATGTGTGACAGGGAAGGATATTAGCACATGCTTGGGGGTGGGGGGGGATTTTCAATTATTCGCTAACTGAGTTTCAGTTACTTCAGTCTAAGAGTTTTGAGCACATCAGTTTATAGATTTGTCAGATTGAATTTAATCAGAGGTCATGTGGCGTTACTGCCACCTAGTGCTTTCTACTAGCTGTGTACATTTTCCTGTGTACACTCCTGAATGGTAATATCTCCCCTGAATGACAAATATGTCTTCATAATTAAAACATGATCTTCAGATTTACTATGTAAAGAAATTCTGAGTTAACTTTATTAGATGAAATATCTTTCATTGACACGTTCTTCTATTTTCATTACATTACCCACAATGCTATTCTTCCAAAAGCTTGATAGTGTTGCAGTGGGATTTTCTCTCTCACTTCATCTCTGCCTAAAAGTGAGTGATGCAGCGGCGCTTTAGTTCAAGTAGCTCGACTTTTATGCTAATTCCACAACGCCGTCGCACTCGTCATCTAATCTTTGCCGTAACTCACTGCAGCCACCGTTATACTTTATGTTCGTGATTGTTTTAATTGTTTTTTTCCTTCGGGTAAACTTCATTGTGACTATGCTATGCTAGCAATAATCAGCGTGGCACACAATAAGTTCTCACAGAAAGTATGAAAATACAGCTCAAACCAACAAATTAAATGATCACCAGGAACATCAGAAATATTTCAATGCAAACATATCTGTACAATAAAGTGATTTGATTTGATATTTAATGTGTTTCAGTGTGGTGTTTTCCCACAGTGACCTGGTAGTCCTGTTATGACTATTATGGAGGTCTACACATGCTTAACATCCAACACTATTACAGCTAAACACAAAACAACCATGGCTTCTAAGTAAGTGATAAAACAAAAAAAATAAGATTATATTTAATTTTTAAAAACGGTAAATCCTAAAACAGCTAGTTATCTAGCTACGTTAACTAGCTACTACAGAACTGTCTTATAAGTGTGCCATGGTTTATCTATTGTATGTGGTTTATCTATTGTATGTGGTTTGCAGGTTTATTATTCATTTCACAAAACCTTTTGACAAATATTATTTAACAATATTCAAAACCTTTCTACAACAAATAGGTATTGTAATGTGCCAGATAAATAATTAAATAGCTAAATAAAAATTACCCTGGCTTTATCATTAACCACACACAAACACTGAGATGTCTGGTAAAGTTTCCACAAACTGTTCTGAGAACAGCTTCCATTTTCCACTGATTCACCGCTCATTTTAACTTCACAAACCTGATCCTAGATCAGCAGTAGGCTTTTTTTTCTGGCGTCTTGCGTATGTCCGTACGTGATGTCGTCATTACGGACGTATGACGTACTAACCGTCCGCCGCTAAATTTCAAATAGGAGGAAAACGGAGATTCCGGAGTTCCTTGCCTGTGTGTGGTTTAGTTCAGTTGTTTATTGCAAAGTGAAGACTATTTTCTGATTTTTTTAATCGTAAATAAGTAATCGTTCATTCATTATCAAGTTGCTTTACCGAAATCAGTGAGTGTTCAATTCTGTTTGTGTTTGTTGAAATGTCCGTTGGAATTGTTTATTAGCGGCTCGAGCTAGCATGCTAATCTGCTAGCGTGCCTAGTTGTATGCATTTTAATGTTTTGTTTAAGTTGGTCGTTACTTGGCTCACGTTTATACTTAGGGGCACTTTATTTATTGAAAGAATATATATAGATATATATAAAACTCACAGCGGCCAAAGTTACACACACCAACGCCTGTTAAATACTTAGTTCGGTGCTTTCAGAATAAAAATGAGTTGTACTTCATCTCCCAAAGGACAAGGTGTATATATATATATTTTTTTAAAGTGAATTAGCATATACGTTAAATAGAAATGCATACCGTTTAACGTGTTATAAATGATTCAGGAATGAATCGTTCGAGGGAATCGATTCAAGTGATTCGAGTCATGAAAAAGAACAACATTGCTCATTACTACTTCATGTAACTTGTGCTCAGTTCTGCTTTTCCGTATGCAGCTCAGCACAATTATATATTTCCTCATAATCATGGTCATTAGCGTGTTTGTGTTTGAGAGTGCGAGACTTTGCTGCTACAGTAAATATTTTCTACACCTCTCTGGATTTGATTGACAGGCAGCATGAGTGTTGTGAGCACCCCGAGTTCCCGGCCACGGCAGTGGTCCTCTCCTGCGCTGGGGCACAAAACGGCCCTCTCCACCACCAGCACACCGCTTCTCCTATCCATCCAAAGCAACGACGATGAGCAGGAGCGACGGCAGAGGCGCAGGTCCAGAGTCATCGACCTTCACGCAGGGGCCGATTCCTCCATCAACGAGGCCTACAGGTGAGTTCACCTGTATCCAAGCCCTAATCCTGTTCAGCACCGAGTGTGTTACAAGGAAGGGAGCACGTTGACGGGATTCTCGTCTTTGAAACAGCATGTTTGGTGTGTTTACAGTAACACAGGAACTCCTGCTGCCGTGCCCAAGCTGTCCTCTGCACAGATCTCGGAGCATTACTCCACCTGCATCAAACTCTCCACGGAAAACGTGAGCGAAAACGCAAACACGCGCGTGCAGAGCTGAACAATACCACTGAGCCTGACTTATATTGTAATGTCTCATTGATTTGTCTGTAGAAAATTACCACGAAGAACGCGTTTGGTCTGCACCTCATCGACTACATGGCGGACATACTCAAGCAGAAAGACTCCGAGCTCAACTTCAAGGCGAGATAGACCTT
The DNA here is from genome assembly GCA_030068355.1 of Notoglanidium maculatum. Taxonomy (NCBI): domain Eukaryota; kingdom Metazoa; phylum Chordata; class Actinopteri; order Siluriformes; family Auchenoglanididae; genus Notoglanidium; species Notoglanidium maculatum. The sequence goes on along the minus strand of JAQQZX010000014.1, from coordinate 1,344,524 downwards.
CATGGATATCTAGAAACATGCTGTCGGGAAACCACGTGCACTCTTATGATGTCCGGGTCTCCTGTAGTAGGCACATGATGTGATGCTGTGTGTGTGTGTGTTCAGGTGGCTGCAGGGACGCTGGACGCCAGCACTAAGATCTATGCAGTGAGGGTGGACGCAGTACACGCTGACGCCTACAGAGTTCTCGGAGGACTTGGCTCCGAGACCAAACCGAAAGATGGTGTGTGACACTGCAATTAGATGTGCCAGTAATTAACATCTGATATCCTAATATACATTACTAGATAAAGTAGACAACCCTTGTCCTGTTTGGTTTACAGCATAAGCTTGTCTTTCTTCAAGAAGGTACTCCCATTATTATGCTCAGTAACTGATTATGTAACATGATGGACTGAGCAGTCACACCAAAATAATGTCACGATTGTTGAGTGTAGAACAGGGAAGAGTGTGTGTGAGAAACTATAACTACGTATTATAGATGGCGTACATCATGCCACCGTGTGTTCTAATAACACAAATGCGTGTGTGTTCATACCGTTTATGACTGTACCAGGCCAGGAGGCAGGAGACGAGGCGGAGGCAACAGAGGGCGGTGTGAGTGCACAGTCAGCCACCAAGCAGGCCCCAAAGAAACGGCCTCCGAAGAAGACGGTGGAACAGAACCTGAGCAACATCAACCTCTTAGAGTCAGAGATGAAGTGTGAGGTAAAGGACGAGGCTTTCTCCCCAGGACACCAGATTCTGCACTCTTTATCCACTCTCAAAAGCATACGCCTTAAAATCAACTCCCACGCCTCCTTTACTGTGTAGGATAGCCACGGAGGCCGCGCATCCTTTACTGTGTAGGATAGCCACGGAGGCCGCGCCTCCTTTACTGTGTAGGATAGCCACGGAGGCCACGCCTCCTTTACTGTGTAGGATAGCCACGGAGGCCGCGCCTCCTTTACTGTGTAGGATAGCCACGGAGGCCGCGCCTCCTTTACTCTGTAGGATAGCCACGGAGGCCGCGCCTCCTTTACTGTGTAGGATAGCCACGC
>JAQQZX010000014.1:1297071-1326517 GCA_030068355.1 Notoglanidium maculatum | reverse complement strand
AGTTTGGAACACCTCCTGGTTATAGCACTCTTTATAGTGGTTAGTGTGTAGTTTGGAACACCTCCTGGTTATAGCACCCTTTATAGCGGTTAGTGTGTAGTTTGGAACACCTCCTGGTTATAGCACCCTTTATAGCGGTTAGTGTGTAGTTTGGAACACCTCCTGGTTATGGCGCCCTTCACAGTGGTTAGTGTGCAGTTTGGAACACCTCCTGGTTATAGCACCCTTCATAGTTTTTAGTGTGTAGTTTGGAACACCTCCTGGTTATATAGATGTAGACTGAAGGAGAGAACTTTGGAGAGAACTGATGGAGAGAACTTTGTGTTGTGTAAGGAACAGTGAAGAATGCACCATTGTGACCTCAGTCAACCCGTAAATCCTTTTATGGTTATGTGTTTAAGGGTTTTTGTTATCGTAATGGTCACACTTGGCCATTTCCTGTTTTTTAAGCCCAGAGGCATCCATCATTTACAAGTAGCGAAGCAGCCGAGTATGAAAAACGAGGCAGGTTCAACTTGTTTGGTTTCCCGGCTCTTTGTCCGAGTGCACGAGTGTAGAAATTTCTCTCAGTCCGTTCCTCTGTGTGGACAGTTATCTTTCTGTGTGCATGCCAGTGTTTGTGCCACGTGCTCGAGTGTCTAATAATCATGATAACGAAACTCATTTGAATCGCGAGAGGTCACGGCAGGTCAGCATCTTTAAATGCCTCTATTTTAGAGTCCCAAACCCACGCCACACTCACAGTGAGCATGTTGTGAGGTTTGAATGGCACAGAGTGGCTCAAGCCCGCTTTGTCTTTTGTTTAGCTAGAGAAGAGAGACACAGTACACAATCCAGTCTTACATTCCCAGAGTTACAGCAACCAGCCTGGACGACTTCCACTAACTGTTGAGTTTAGGGTTTAATGAGAAAGGGACGTTTCTGCTGCATCATGCCTAATGCTAATTCAGCTGGACCACTGACCCAAATCTCAACACTTCTTATTAGCTTTCAGTGTTGCGTCTTTGATTTATCACAATTAAGGAATAAAAGGTGATTATTTTACCCAGAACAGCGTGATGATTCTTCTCATACCACAGCGGTTTCCCAACGTTTACATTTATATATTTAACAACACGTCATACTCTTTTTAACATGGCAGTTTGGAAAATTTACATCTGGCTGTTAGCATTATAGGTCACAGTTCACAAAAACACAGTCCTGTTTAATATCCTCGTACGTTTCCTGCTTTCCAGTACTATTCTATTTTGCCACTCCCATAATTCCTGTTTCGATATTCCTGTCCTCTTTTACCATCCTGTCCTTTTTCCAGGTTTCTGACACATTCCTCTTTCCTTTTTGTAAAATCCTTGTCATATCTGCTTCCCCTGTCCTGTTTCTTGGTATCTTGTAGTGCTTTACCTTTTGTCCAGTTTTACCATTTCACCATCCGGTCTTATTTTAATATCCTCTTACATTACCAGGTTCTCACTCCTGTACACCCAGGCACAGTTCCTCTTTCTTTTCCTGTTCTATTTTACATCCTGTAACAATTGCTGTCCTCCAGTTTTACTGACCTGTCCCATTTCCATTTCCTCCTCTATGACATCATAACATCTTCCAATTTCTGATTTTATGTTCTGTCTCATTCTATCATCTTATGTCCAGGTTTGCCATCCTGTCCTACTGTATTTCCTGCTTTTTCTTCACGCCCCATTTTATTATCTTGTCTAGTTTCTTGGTACCCTGTTGCACTTAACAATCTCATCCCATTTCCTGGTGTGTTGTTACACTTGACAATATTGTGTCCAGTTTTCTGATAGACCTTTACACTTTTCAATCTCCATCTGTTTCCTGTTATGCCCTCGCACTCATTTCATTTCCTTTCCTGGTATCCACTTTACATTCTATTTCCTGGTATGCCATAATGGTTTATAATCTCATCCTGTTTTCTATTATTCTGATATATTTTACCACCTCGTCCCATTTCCTGTTGTTGGATATACCCCTCTTTTACCATGTTTTCACATTTTCTGGTGTCCCAGTCTTGACTTAATTCCTGATCCTGATGTACATGTTCTGTACGTGTTCAGGAGAACGGGCGAAGCCAGCTGCATAAGGCTCAGGAGGACGTGGAGGAGGTTCGCGTGATCATGTTGGACAACCTGAACAAGGCCAGTGAGCGCGAGGGGAAACTGGGAGACCTGGAGAACAGAGCTGACCAGCTAATGGAACAGGTGACCAAAAACTTTCTGAATGGTTTCTAATCTTCTATCAGTCATGAATAGTCCTGTATAGTTCTCATGAGGACTTTCCAAAAAACCCGTTCTATTTTTATTTCCTGTCCTTGTCCTTTGTTTACATAAGACAGGACACATCCCCTTGCCTGTCTTTCTCTCTTGAGTCCATCAGAACATTTTTTTTCTTTCTGTACGGAAATCAGGGAGGCCAGTAAACACACTAATCATGCTTTCTGGCTCTCAGCAGACTATAGTATAGTTAATAAATCTTTCCACAGTTTCAAAGGCCTAACAGGAAATGTGATATTGAAGTTTATAAATACACAGTCGGCTGGAGTTTAGAATTCACATCCTGATTTTCTTTGCTGACAGGGTTAATTTTAGAACGCTTTTTCCTTCTGGGATTAGCCGAATGAGGCAAAATGTGAGCGTCTGTTTCAACTTTGGTCTCCGATTTCGACAGAAATTTTGAGATAAATGTTAAGTTCCGCCATAATGTCTGGCTGATAATGGAACGTGGATAAATCCCTGTGATGATCTCATGCATCTTTCTGGAAAGTCCTGCATGCAATTATGAGATTTCCAGGAAATGATGCTCGGTGTAGTATTAATGTTTGTTAGCTGAATTTTTTATGATACACTCAATCCATATGCAATTGTGCTTCTGTTTTTTCAGAGCAAGGTTTTTTCCAAAACTACAAACAAAGTGAAGCAAAAAAAGCGATGGGAGAACATGAGGATAAAGGTGATTGTGGGGGCCATCGCTGCACTCGTGGTGGCAGGGACGCTGGTGGCCGTCATCACATCTATTTGTTTAAGCAAAGGAAAGGACGATTCCGGTTAGCACAAAGAGAAGAGAATATAAATTGCTTTGTTTTTGCACGTTGCTCAGGAAATCACAGAATCGGTTCATTTGTTAAACGTGAACAACAGGACCAGTGCAAAAGCGTTGTATTATTTTAAAATCTCAGAGGTGTGTGTTCATAGATCTGATGGTACTTGTCGACACTTGCTGCTGTCTTTGCTTTCATTTCTACATAACTGGCCTCTGTGTAAACATCTGAATAGTTAACCTGAACAAATGTGTGTTGGAGGAACTGGTTGAGAAGGACACTGAGTTGAAGGTGAAGAACTTCTGCTGGAAATGTTGATTTTGTTCATATTGTTACTCTTCAAACTGAGTAATGAAGACATTTGAGATGTACTTGAATATGGATTACTCTTGGTGACGGGTCGGAGCAATAACCTCATAGAATCTATACTCCGAGTACATTCTTAGAAAAAATGGTTCCCTTTAACACCCTAAAGGTTGCTTGAACGTAATCACACATTGTAAAAAAAAAAAAAAAAAAGAATTCTTTGGTGGTGTGGTAAGATCTACGGTCTTAGAAAGCACAACATGACACGCTCACATTGTTCATGGCTGATTTAGAGTGACACAAATCAGCTGAGATTAACGTTCTGGCAGAGCGAGAAATGTTAATTAAAATCCCAGAGTGTGAGCGTCGCTATGGCACTCATCTGAAATGCACTAATAAGGGCACGACGGCAAACTTCAGCTAGAAAGGACAGCTAGAAATACATTAATGGTGTAACGTTGAATTTAAATGAGAGGTTTGTTGAATTGTGGTTCAAGCAGAAGATCATTAAAAATACTGCTCACACTTTTCCGCAATCACAAGTCTATCGGTAGAGAATCTTCACCATATAATCTGACACATACAGCACACATTATTGCACAATCTGTTATAGAATTTGGCAAAGATGTTATTCGGATATTGTAAAGTGTAATTAAAACTGGCTTAAATGGGTGGCAGTGACCATGTGACAATTTTCTATTTGTTGGCTTCGTTGCATGTCTTCAATTAGCCTAGTAAATGAAGCCTTAAGAAATGTGTATTATAAAAGTGTTATATATCGGGGGGTTTTCAGCACTTCCTGGAGAATACGATGAGATGGTCAATTTTTTACTTTTCATAACTATTTCAATAAAGTAAACCCAAACTGGACAACAATTAGAAAATCCAGTTTAGTTTCTTCATTGTCAAACCCACAAACAGACTGTTTAAAAAACAATAATTTACCTTCAAATTATAAATTCGCTGGTATCATAATTTGGCAAATAGGAAAATGAACTTTTTTACGTTATCAAATAAATTATATCTTCATTTTTATATGAAGTATCAGGACCAAACAAAGTTCTAGCTGACGATTGAAATCAGCACTTTAAACTCACACTAAGAAAAGCGGTCACAAAGTCCCTGGGGAGCTGATTGGGCCGTTTAAAGTGTCACGTGCTAAGTGGCACACTGGTGTGCCGGCCGTCTCCGAAGGGTTTAAGCTTAAACAATCTTTGGAGAGCAAAGAAATGAAAAACTAAGGCATGCTTCAGAAGCCTAGTAGGAGAGAGTATGGACAGTGTAAGTCAGTGCTACAAGAAAGAGCCAGCCCTTTAAGAGCTTAGAAATAAATAAACAAGCCTTAAAATAGGTCCTTAAATGGACAAGGCAGGTTGGTGGCCACTTAGTGTCAGGTTTTTTTTTAACTAACTGTATAAAGAAGATAAAGAAAACCATAACATTATTCAGAAGGCAGTCTAAGCAAGGTAACATCGAGGACCCAAATTCTGAAAGGGGAAAAAAGTCACTATCCAAAAAACACTTGCCAGTGTGCTGTTATAGGAAAATAATCAACAACAGAGTGATGTGAAACAGGCCAATGCAAAGCTGAGTTATTGTTAACACCCCAGAATAATTTGCTGACAATCACCAAAAAACCGCACTTTTACTCCATTTATAGTTAGATTTAATCTTTTGGAATATCAGTAAATAGTTCTGGTTATCGCTCAGGTTATAGCAGCTATAAACATTTGTTCCCTCACCATCTTCTCCTTTTTCTCGCTTTTAATTAATAATCCGGCTTTTCATGTTACCAAGGAACCGGTAAGTGTAAACTCTTCAGCTCGAAAGACTTTCTCATGGTGAAAATCAGCTTTACAGCTGTTATTTCTCAGCCCTGACACCTGAGCCTTTCAGTCATTTTCCTTCTGGAAAATTCATTTTCCTGGAGAGTGATGTGGTGGAAAGGTCCAGGCTTCTCCATCACCAGCCACAGATTCCTGCTCATCTTCAGGGATCCCAAGAAGTTCTCAAAGCCAACTGTGAGTCTCCACAAAGTCGGGTATTCCACGCGTTCGTTCTTTTGTTGGGATATTGCCAGTATGAATCCTGACAAGGATGCCAAGCCCATGAAAATGACCATATTGGGACAAAATGGGGGTTAAAATATAAAAGTTAATACTGTACTTCCAATGTATTTTGCTCTTTGGGATGATATGTAGAAAAGATACATAAAGATATTAATAAGAAAGTCTGTGGATATAGAAAACAATATTGACCTGTTTCAGGAGGTCCTATAACAGAGGCAAGTCATTAATCAGTTCAGTACTGCCCCCTCCAGGTCAACCGTATGGCTGACGTGTACAGTGGTCAGTAGTGTCAAAAAGGACGCTGAGATCTAGCAGAATTAGAATGGTGCGAACACAAATAGAAAAGAAAGACGTTTGTTACATTTGGCAGAGCAGACTCTGTACTTTGAGAAGTGTTGAAATCGTAAATGTTTCAAAATATTTACTCTTTTCTGAGACTTTTCTGAGATTGTTTTAAAATGGGTCAGACATCACTGAAAAACTGCATTATTAAATGTTATGAATGATCCAAGAACAGTTCCAGAGGTTCAGCAGGTTTTTATACCTGACAAAATGTATCACGGGAAAAGTAAATGGACTCCATATGGGGGGGGAAAAGTCTAAGCACTAAAGTTCATAGGCAAAGGGTATTACATACAATCTGGTTTTCTCAACCTCACCTCTACATTCAAGATAGTTATCATAAAGCTGGTAAAAAAAAAAAAAAAGAAAAAAAAGAAAAAGGTGACTGCTGAGAAGGGCTTGGAGGAAGTACCTTGAGAAGGAAAGGTTGAAGGCTCTTTGGAACCAAATCAAGAGCAGATTTGTAGTCTTGATGTGGACAGAGAGAAAGTTAGAGGTCAGTGTAGAAGCAGGAAAGAGAAGGAAAAATGCCATTCAAGTATGCTCAGGGCCTGCTGGAGGAGAAGAAAAGTAGCAAGCTGGAAATTGCAAAGGATCTCAAGAAATATGTCAGGAACCATGTAGGGGACCCCAGCAAGAACACTCCGTATGGCTCCAACAGGGTATGTTTATCTCCCCAAAAATTCTAACTTCCCGTATGATACTCCACCTCCTAAGTGGAGCAAGATTACTTAGGCAGAGACCATGGCACAGTCTTCCTCAGGGATAAATGAAGTAATGTTTGCGGTTTATAACAAATGCTTCATGGTACAAAAGCTAATGAAAGTGGCATGAAAGAACCACACCCCACCAGCTAATCAACTTCACCCTTGAGTTCTTCCACATTCCAAAATACATTTAAAAATGGATAATGTCATACTTAGGTGATTTCCAGGTATGCCACATTACAGGAAATGCATGAACTGGGTAGTAACAGCTAGAGAAAGAGATCATGCAGATGGTGTAGGGAGAGACTCTGGAACCTATATGGATGATGTAGCAAGCCTCCTTCAAACAGCACCATGCACAGTTCAGCTCTTGAAATGGTTGGATGAGCTACTGAGCTGGGCTAAAATGAAAACCAAGCCAGCAAATATTGCAATCTATCAGTTCAAAAAAGGAACCAGTACGACCTGATCTAGCCTATCTGTAGCTGTGGAACCTGTACCTTTCTGTGGCTGGTAATCCTTTACCTTTCTGTGGATATGGAACCTGTGCCTTTCGGTGGATCCCACTTCTGGTGGAACAACCTGTCTGAAGTTTGGCTCCCACAATCATGAAGCAGCTCTGTGAAGGTCTGGACAGAATCAATAAAAGTCACCTCTTCGTGAAATTCAAGGTCTAGTGCTACCAATTTGTCTGGTAGCAAAAATTGCTGTGGCCCCTGAAGAAGCACGAGATCTCCTCAATGTTAAGAGTGGACTCCAAGGCCAAAGCCTGTTTGGTAAGAGTACCCTGCATTTGCCAATAAGATACATCTGCCTTAGTTACAAGCAGGAGAAGACTGGGCAGGTCTTGAGCTGAAGGAGTGAACAGACCAGGTCAAAAAAACAGCAAGGTTCTGGTCTGGAAAGGTCACAGGTGGAAGACAACAGCAGAAGCAGTCATCCAGGGTATCAGCCAGCTAGAACATCACAAGGCCACAATGGCCAAGCTCACTGTGCCTAGAGAGGGTAGAATGGAGGCAGCCTTCTAAAGAAAGAGGAAGACATACTTAGGGCTGGCAAGTCAGTCCTATTTCCTACAGACAGTCAGCAGTGTCTTTGTGGCCTTATAATGTTAGGACAGGAATGCACTGGGGGGAGTGACATAGGAGGCAAAGAAGGGCAGCTTCTCTCTGTGGCTTCAAAGAATTTATAATGCTTAGGGGTCCTGGGGGCAGCAGCAAGGGGTGTCAGGGAGATGTCCCAACCATTGACCTACCACCAGGAGGGGTTCTGGAATTAAATATGTGAAACAACATTATGAAGGGTGGCTCCCAGTTACGACCTTGCAGCTGGCTCATTGGCACGGTTGGAGGTTCAACTGGCGGTTATGGCCAGCAGGGTGCTTACCTGTGCATCAATGTAACCACGCTTTGCCTTGCAAATTACATCAGTTCTCTCAGGTTCACTGTCATACAGTTTTAAAGAGGAAACCAGTTGCTTGGAGAACTTGCAGTCTTCAGAAGATTGTGTCTAGTACTAGCTGTTGTTTCTGTAAATAAGACTAAAACAGCCTTCATTTTATTTTTGTTTTTGAAAATGCTTTATTATTGAAAAAGTCTGTTTTTTTTTTCAATGACACACTGTATATGTTTGTAATTTTTATTAGATTTTTTTTGGAAAAAAAGGATTCTTGCTAAACTAAATGTTTTCTTTTTTGTATACTGACACAGTAGGCCTGCAGAAGACATAAAATAAATATCGAAGACAAGGTAGTATAAAGCATGTATGCTGCAGAGGTCTTTTGCACAGTACCCTATCACTGTAAAATAAAAAATGCTGTAAATGTACATGATTTATTTTAAAGCAAAATACTGTATTATTATTTTAAAGAACTGTAATGTAAACTATAAGTCAGTTAGAGCAGCGCATTGTTTTACAGTAAAATACCAATGTATTGTCGGATATCTAACATTGTAGCAGAGGTGTGAATGGAAACAAAAAAACATGTGCAAATTAGTGGATCATTTTTGTGCCCTTTATTTTAGCTGCTGTTTTAGAAGAACACAAGCCCTGTTTGAGTTAGTGTGCTAGTAAAAAAAATAAAGTGGCCTTTGCAACCGGATGATGTTGAATCAGGTTTGCTAATTTCCATCTGGCAACCTGTGACGTAAACGTCACAACCACAAGAAGAAAAAAAACAGCTCCATTTAAGAACAAACAAAGCTCTGTGCTCAGAGGACTGGGAGAGAGTTCAGAGAGAAGAGCTTAAGGGAAACAAGGGATATAAATCAAGATCAGAGCTGCTGACTGTCTTTCAGACATCCTTTAAAAGAACCTGTCAAGACACTAAAACAGACAAACATGGTAAAGTAATATTTTTATATATCCACTTTGCTTTAGTTTCACTTTCTCTGCTTCCACACTTTATAAATGTGCACAGTGAATTGAGTTGCTGGAACCATCTTATGGCATGCCTATGCAGGTCTATACATGTTGATATACACCCTTTTCCCTGTACAACTGATGCACAATTAAGTAATGGATAACTTGTGGCAACACTATGTTTCTCTTAAAAAATATTGACACTCATCTGCCACTTTAATAGAAACACCTGTACAAAGCACCTGTACATCTGCTCGTTCAGCCAATCGTGTGGCAGCAGCGCAATGCGTAAAATCATGCAGAACTTCAATTAATGTTCACAACGAACATCAGAATGAGGAAATTAAAGTGAAACTGACTGCGGTATGGTTGTTGGTCCCAGACAGGCAGCAGTACAGGTGTTCCTAATAATTTGTCAGGTGTATATATCATCTATATCGAAACACTTTAATTCAGTTTGGGTGTTTTGAACAATAGGAGCTCTGGGAGGCATGTAATAAGTTCACATGTTCATATCAAAAGAACAAAGATGGGTGTGGCTTGTAGGTGAAGTATTAAAAAAGAACAGGCATGGCAAGTGTCAAAAGAAAAGATAAATTGTGTTTTGTGCAGTTTAAATCAGGGAGTGTGCCAAGTGTCCACACAAAGATGTTCAAACATATGAAAAAGCATAATGTGGTGCATTTCACCCTGCCATAATATTGCACAAAACTCAAGGAATCTGTGATATCACATGAAGAAATGTGAAGAAAAAAAAAACTCAGTGTGCTTAATGTGTGGAAAATAAACATGAAAAAATGAATCATGTGAAAATCAATGAGTCAAGTGGAAATTCAAATGGGACAAAAGAAAATGAATCGGGTGAGAAATCAGAAAATGAATTGTGATAAATCACTTGTAAAAATGGAATCATGTAAATAATTAAATCATGAATCAATGTAATATGAATCTTTTCAAGAATCACATGTGAAAATGAATAAATCTGAAAAAGGAATCAAATAAAAAGTGAATCGTGTGAAAATGAATCAATGAGTAATCTAGCAAAGCTAGCATTGCCACAAGTAATTTAAAGAAAATAAAACAAATTGAGGCTTGCGTGATACGAACCCTCAGAAACACGTTTACATCGTATGTTTTTGTACATCTGTAAGACAGGAAACGCATCGGGCTATAATAGGAAATGGGTGATTAGATGTAAACCCAGCGTGTCCTCCTCTGCACTAAACATCACTGCAGATCGGGACTTGAAATGCAAGTTTTTCCACATAGCAGACTTCATCCCCTCCACACATTATCATGACATCACTGTTTGTATAGTGACCTGAGGAATGAAATGATGCATGGGAGCTCTACAAAAATAAAACCCTCGGTGTCCTTGTAGCGAGTGTCATATCCATGAGCCTGTGTAAGAGTTCATCAGCAGAGAAATTTCAGTTTCAGTTGTTCAGCTAGCTGAAGTAGCGTTCAATATACAACATAAACACAACCTCAACCACCAATATTTCTTATTAACCCTAAGAGATGATGGTTTATCATTTGATTAAGCTCAATTCTTTTCCAAACTTTTCATTCCCTGTAGTCATTATTATTGTTCATCCTTGATGATAAATGAATATGTGTTAAACAAGTATTTTTTCTGCCTGAAGGAGGCGCTCTTGACTTGCTCTCAGTTAAACTTTTCTTGTATTATGACCTCAGAAGGTCCCCCTGGAGGTGGATGAGGATGGTTCCTCTGCGGGTAGAGGAAACTAGCCCGGGGAACTTCTCTCATTTAATAAAGCACTTTGTTTATCAATCAATTATTAAATGTGTGTGAAAATGGCAGCCATTTTTGTGCATACTCGGCACTTTCCCACCACTGAGGAGTGTGTGTGTTGTGTTTGGATCAGGCAGACGGACAGAGCAAAATACAGCAGCTTCAGGAAGGAGTGGAGGAGATCAAGAACGTCATGCTGGAGAACATCGACAAGGCCGGAGAGCGCGAGGACAAACTGGAGGAACTGGACGACAGAGCTGAACAGCTGCTTGAGCGTGTAAATATGAGCTTTAGCAGTATAGCAGTATAGCTTTACGTGTAGCAAGTGAACTTTACCTGAGCTGATGTGATCCTATATACTTCTCATTATTTACAGTTCGGCACTAAGGTTGTTTTCTGCTAGCTAGATTAGGTTAAAAGTGTACACGTAGGTATCTTTCAGTGGAACTGGAACGAAATCTTCAATTATAAGTCTCTAGATTTTGCTACACTGGTTGTGGTTGATGCAAAAGAAAAAGAAAAACATATTTCCCAGACCAGCACACTAGAGTTGTAATGTACTTAAAAAACAAATAGAGCCCTAAACACATAGAGACAGACAAGGCGAAGACGAGATCTTTGAATAATTCTGTTTGGGGTTTTTTTTTCACAGGGCAAACAGTTTCAAAAGTCAACAAAGAGAGTGAAAGAAAAGATGGAGAGAGAGAACTCGTGTATGTCATGGAAGAACAAGAAGCTGATCGCGGTCATTGGAGCAGTTGTTTTGGTCCTCATCACCATCATCATCCTCGCTGCAATATTTGGGTCACAGCAGACATGAAGAAAACAGACTCAGAGAAGAAAATGTGATGGACTTAACGGCTATTTTAGCTACTCAGGAGCGGGTTTTTTTTAAATCCTGTGTTATAATGTGTGTTTGCACCAGCACAACGGTAGCTGTAACGCTTACCACTGATTCAGCATCCAGTTTTATATCATTTGTAAGACTTTGATGTGTCTATAGTTTTATAGACTAAGTGGAAAAACTGTTCCTATATACAAAAAAAAAAAAAAAAAGGAAATCTCAGCAGTTTGTGTCTCGTAGCACCAGACATGTCATGTGAATATTTGTTTTGTCTTAATACGGAATATGTAATTAACTCTAGGTGAATGAACATGGGGGAAATATGGATCTCGTGTTCACAAGACTAAAAGTCCAGAGTTCATCCTCTGTCGTTAGAGACTTCAGTATTCAGTACCTACTTCTGCACTTGTGTGTTTACTAACGTTCCGAGCCTGGAGGTGTTTTCCTCGTGGCGTCTCAGGGAGTTTTTCCTCGCCGCTGTCACTTCTGGCTCGTTCGTTTCGTTACAGATCTGCATCTGGATTCCTGTAAAGAGGTTTTGTGTATATTCTGTATGTTGTTACACAATTACAAATAAATTGAATTGACTTAAGAATTGATCTTTGAATCTATATATTATTATTATTATTATTATTATTAATAGCATGATATAGAACAACTCTTACACTACAGCAAGATGGAGTGATTAATAATTAATGCGCTTTTTTCACTCAGGCTGTAAGAACACCAGGGTTTTGGAGCTCAGTAGATTGATAAAGTTGTCATTTTTCAGCAGTTCTCACTCATGAGCGCTTTATCCCGGGAACGCCGTGCGTGAGGTAGGAATGCACACGGAATGGGATGCACACACTGATCACCGTTTTTCAGAAGTGAAAGCGAATGGAGAACTCGGAGGAAACCCCTGCGTGCACAGAAACGCCGCACACACGGGAACCCGAGGTGGTAGAAAATACAGGGTTTTTACCATAAATTCCAGGTGTTTGGGGAAAGAGGCTGCCGCACATCTGTTTTAGTCACACCCTGTATGCAGCATCTTCTCCCTAGATTAGATTTGACCTAATTGTTTTTAACAAGACTTTCTTTTTACGTTCTCGCTAACATATTTATTCGTCCAATGGAAACAAGAAAAAGAATTGCTTTCACGTATTTTGGGTTGAGGAATGACCTGAAGTGACCCTTGTTATAAAATAGAACTCTTCAGGACGCGGCGTTACGGGAAAATAATCAGCTTTGGTGTGGAGACAGTAACTCGCGTCATCACACCTCAGCATTAATACTTGAGCTAGAGCATGATATCTAAACCACGATACAAGAGCATCGTGGTTTACGTTCTCGCGTATCATTAAAGCAGCAGTTCCAGGAGAAGTCGAAAGCAGAACTGATATTGTTTGATGAATCTGGATCCCAAAAAAGGTTCTAAGGGGGTTTTTTTTGTGTGTGTTTGGTTACTACAGCGTGCAGTTTGAACACTAAATATCGACTTCTATTCTTCCTCTTCCTCTCTTACTGTTTTGTGGAACTCTCCGCTGCTTTTATTTTCCAGCTCTTCGGGTCGTTTCTGAAGGACTACGCACATCGATATCGGTGTGAACGATCATATCTCCTGTCGAAGCGGGCTTCTTGGTCCGGTCGACTCACCGAGGTCAGGGATACTGATACTTTACTATTAAACAAGCTACGAACAAAATAACAGACGTAAAAAAATTTAAAAAAGCACGAAACATTCACACGCGCTTTGACACGGTAACCTGAACGTACATCGGGAGCAACAGCTGGGGCTGATGGGTAATGCAGTTCCTGAAACTGGCGACGAGGTGACGGTTAACAAACTCAGGGTTTTGGTTTTTTTTTCGTCTTATTAACTTTAAGAGACAGAAATATTAAAGCGGAACTACTGTTTATAGCTGCAGTAACGTAAGAACAGGAACTAACTCGTTTTACGACATTAATCCTAACTATAAGCGGATGAAAAGTCTGACACGGTGTTATTTATTTTTCCCAGAAGGCCCTAGATGTCAACATCGGAGGCCGTGGATATTTCATAATCTGTAACGTGAAATCTTGTTTTGGTGATTCTGTACGTAATGGACCAACGTTATCTCGTAAAAGGCTCGGGATTCAGCTAGGTGACAGAGCTAGCGGTGTAGCGGTCATGTGGTTTCACATTGCATTCTGGGAAATACGAGCCGGGCCCTTCGATTATATAAAAATCACAATCTTCAGTAAATTGCTGTGTTGGAAGAGGAAAAAAAACACTTCGATATTCGATATGATGTTGTAGGAAATCAGCTTTCAGGTGGTAAGCATGACTCCGCAGCAGAGTGGTTTATTCCTTACTAAGCAGCTCGTGTCATCAGGAATTTGGTAAAGGACAAAGCTGGTTTCATTGGGAGTAATCGTGGAGGTCTGAGTGTTTCCACCCGAGGCTGTAAGGATGCAGTAGAGTCTGATCAGGAAGCCGACGGTGAACAAATATCAGGTGAATAAACTGATACTTTTCATGAAAGTATCAGTTTGGAAACTCTTCTTGCTGGAGGAAATGCCAGAGTGATGCAAGGCTCGGAGACAGCGGTGTTCTTTTCAATGCTGAGATTTCCCCTGCTTGGGTTTTTCCCTCTCTCTGCATTCAGGAAAATGAAAGTGTCTGTGTAACCAAAGAACCATGCTGGTGTGATACAGTTCCTTCTACACACACACACACACACACACACACACACACACACACACACACACACACACTCAGGAGTAGGAGCGTGAGTGCAGGGTTGCCAGATTGAGTTGGGATACACATTGTTAATAAGCAATGCTGAGACCTAAGTGCCAATATTTATTAGTGGTTTGATAAATTCATGATATATTAATGTAGCCAAAATAAATCATAGTAATCATTGAATTACTTAAGCTTTGCCATTTCAATTCATATCATCACAGGCAATTTATTACATTACTGAAACTAACTTAGCTTTATTTCATACACAGTGTCCACAAAACTAATGGGTTCTTTGTTATATTCATGACTTTTTCCAGCCTAATTAGTTGGTATTGGTTCAAAACTCGGAAGTTCTTAATTAAGGAAAAAAAAACACTAGTTGTCTTAGTTTGTTGTTTTTTTTATTTTATTATTATTGCAGAGTACTAAACACTGTTTTTAGGACAAATAGATTATATTAGATAGATAGATCAATATTTATTTTATTTTATTTTATATATTGCTGGATTGATTCTGATCCAACTTGTCAGGTAAAGTTTAGGCCTGGCTGAGGAGCCATGATGAGGTCCTGGATTCTGACATCCATATACATAATCAGCAATCTGGCAACCCAGATAGGAGCATGACGCACAAGCACACACACACAATGTTACAAAGCTTTTTAATAATCAAACACAGTTATGAGCTCAAAGGATAACAACCCCACCTATCCTACTGTGCACACACACGCACACACGCGCACACGCACACACCCACACATATATATATAAAAAAGAAAGAAGGAAATAAGGGACAGAAATCAGGATCAGAGCTGCAGGAGGTTCACTGCTGCCTTTCAGGTGTCCTTAAGAAACAGTCAGCAACGAGAGCACAGAACAAACAAGAACAGTTATGGTGAGTTTAACTTTTTTTCACGCCTTTCTTCTTCTTCTGGAGTTCATTTTGCACTTTTCATGTTTCCTCATGTTTCAGTGTAGAGCTGCTATGGACACATGGTAATCTGAATATATATATTTTCCTCCCACAATTATGAAGCATTTAAGAAATGCAAGATTTTTTTCCCTCTATCTCTGTGATTTCGTGTTCCACCTGTCACATTTTGCACTCCTTAGAGAAGCATGAAATGGCAAGTAAAGTCACAATGAGTACATCAGCCTGTTATTTGTCTATATAAGATAAAAGCAAGTTAAGGAAAACGCCAGCTAGCTAAAGAGTACGGAAGAAACCGAGATGTGGCACGCTGTTATGGGAAAATAATCAGCGACGGGATCCCGAGCACGCTCTGAAGCGGTTCTCTTTTTTGCAACCGATTTCTTAAAGAACCAGGCGTCGTACTGTTCATCTGTTTATTGTTCGATTGATAGTTCATGACTCAAATCGGTTCCTGTTCTCACTTAAGACAGCTTTGAATATATAAGCAATAAACAGACGTTCCCTCGACCCGTTTCTTTATCTCTCTTGCAGTTTCCTGATCTAGAGTTTGTGGTCTCTGAGGTGTGTCGTGTTTGTGTTCAGGAGGAAAGACAATGCCTGCTGCCGAAGCTTCATCAGGACGTCGAGGATGTCCGGATCATCATGCAGAAGAACCTGGTCAGGGCTGAAGATCGCAGGGAAACCCTGGACGAGCTGGACCATAGAGCGGACAAGCTGCTGCAGTGTGTACGTGTGATTCTCTTAAATGCTCACGTACGCATGATCTCACTAGCCTTGCTCCTGCTGTAATCCTAAAGACTCATCCCAGGCTTCTAATCCCACGTTTGAGTTCTTCCTCACTCGGCTTGTCGTAAAGCTGCTTGTCGCGCTTAACCTTCTGATCGTGTTTCTCTTGTTTCAGAGTAAGAACTTTGCCAAGACCACAAGGAGACCTGTACAAAATCAGCATCGGACGAACGCGAACAGGAAGCTGAATTACTGTATAATTTTCTGGCTCATCGTCGTCGTCATCTTCATCGTCATCATCATCACCGGGCTCCACTGCCACTGGTTCTCATGATTTCCTCTCAAGATCTGTAGAAAAAACGCAAGCGTGTCGGGACCCTGCGTTTACTCCGGACGTGTCTTCAGACGATGAAGCGGATCCGACCGTAGCACACTCTACATCTTAGACTCTACACTTTCTAGAGCGTTCATGTTAAATGCTATTAGCGCAAAGCATAGTACGCTAAGTACAACGCGAGAACTGCAAACTTATTTTATTCTGAAATCAATAAATGTACTTGAAAGATTTTGCGCTAACGCCTTTGTGTTCAAGTCAAGAACAAAAGAAACGTCAGCCTAAGCTAGCTGCTAGGAGAAACACTAGCCCCCGATCATGGATTTCACGTCGAAAATGGATCCGTTTCTGCTTCCGATTCGTTTTTCTTCCTTTTAACCTTTTCGTTACTTCACATCAGACGGAAAGCGATTTAAACATAAAGTCATTCTTCCTGAAGAGAATTAATAATCAGTGAAATTACCGTTTAGCACACGATGCCATGACGTTACTGACGGGACGATCAGGCCCCAGATCTCTGCGCCGTCACGTTTCTGTCAGGAGCGAGCAGGTGGAACGCGCTCTGGCACAGGACGATAAGACCTGAAAAGCTAAATTCCTTTCCAATTTGGGGTGTTTAAACTATTTTATATTTATGTTTTTGACCAGTTTAAATATTTGATGTTTATGCCGTGATTATTTTGACTATTTAATATTTATGATGCAGAAAAGAAGCTTGCCTTGAACTTGCTTTATCTGTCTGTGTCTTCAAATAAATGTCCAAAAAAAGATGATCACTGTTGCATTTCCGTTAAATTTTATGAAAAATGAAAAATGGCTTTTTTTGTGTGTATAAGAGTGTATTGTAATTTCTCACATTTAAATAAACACTTCATTTCTAACAATATGAAAAAAAATTTTTTTTGGTCTTATTAAGCATGCAAATTTATGCACGTATAATTAGACGAAACCTCATTTGCATAAATGAAAATGTTAATAAAATCAAGCTTGTAAGAATATCAGAAATCCACTGACTAATATAAACAACTGGTTTTAAAAAACTACAATATTAGCCTGCAGTGAACACAAAACGAAACCATACACAGGAAGTGACGGAATCCGTGCGCCACTGGCTGTCTTCCATTCCTCCTTGTTTGGTGGAAGTGCGCATTACATAGGGGGCGAAGCCCGTTATTGCTAACAGTCTGTAGGTCGCCTGTGTAGTGAGTGAGGAGGCGATTACCAGCGGCCGTGTGATGATGATAATGCAGAGTTAGCTCCCGGTTTAACCGTCAAACACAGCCAGAGATCCTCCAGTAACGGTCAGAGTCTTTATAAGAATGATAAATAATCATTAATTTGACACGTATTCACCTGTCTTAGTCTCTTTTAACGTTAGTTTACCTGTTAACCGAGCAGCTAATCTAGTTTATTTACTAGCTTGTTTGCTAATCTGGTGCTAGCCGGGTCAATAAGTGTAGAAACGTAGGAGTTGTTTGGTGTTTTAGTCAGAAGTAAAAGATCTCAGAAATCAACTGTAACTAGCAGGAAGTGTTAAAACACGGAAGACGTGTGTAATGTGTATATGTGAGTTAGTTCTACAGAGTATTATACAGAGTAATGATGATATTCATACACGGTCTCTCTCTCAGGTGTGCGCGCGCAGGATGAGCTCGTATTTTGATGAACATGACTGTGAGCCTACAGACGCCGAGGAGCAGTACAGACAGAATGCGCTGCTGGAGCTGGCCAGGTCATCTCTCTCTCTCACACACACACACACACACGTGTGAGACCTCCTCACCCAGCATCAGTGCCTGTCCTCACTAATGCTCTTCTAGCTGAATAAACAGCCATGCTCCAACACCTACAGATGAGTATGAGTGCAGGTCGATTATAGCCTCCGAGTCCACTTTAATGCCCTTGGTTTTGGAACGGGATCTCCAGCAAGTTCGGATGGGTGTGACGGGCAGGGGAGGCACATACTTTTGGCTATATAGTGTATTATGCTTTTAGAGAGACCGATACCATAGAGGTGTTGTTCTTCTGAGACGTTTCTGTGATACTGTGATAGACACCACGTGTGTGTTTTTCCCGCCAGGTCTCTGATGCAGGGGTTGGACGTGGACTTTGGGTCTCTGGATGTTTCCGAGTGGGATCAGCGTCTTCCTCCTCCAGCAGCCAAAACCGTAGTGCAGAGTCTTCCTCAGCTCGTCATATCCCCACAGCAAGCAGGTAACATGGGGCATCATCTAAAGAAGACCGTTTTTACTGCAGGTTGTGGTGAATTTCTGGGCTGTTCAGGACACAGACACAGGTTTCCTCCTGCACTGCACTGAAACAGCCTGCAGAGGGAATACAGTGCTCTCGGCTGATGACTGTCTTTAGCTTTCACTGTGTTTGGTGGTTTGAGACAGTGTGTGCAGGTTGTGTCTCTGATACATGTATGTGTGTGTTTGAGTAGATAAAGGGCTGAAGTGTCCTGTGTGTCTGCTGGAGTTTGAGGAGCAGGAGACGGTGCGAGAGATGCCCTGCAAACATCTGTTCCACTCCAGCTGCATCCTGCCCTGGCTGGGAAAGGTGACTGACTGACACACACACACACACACACAAAGAGGTACAGAAGCAGAGAGAGAGCGTGAGAGAGACAGAGAGAGAGGGGCAGAAAGATTCTCAGAGACCAAGCGAGACAGACAAGGAAACACACACACGACCATTACAGTGTGTATTTTTTTTTTAACTTTATGAAATCAATATAAGACCTGTTTCTTTCAGACCAACTCGTGTCCTCTGTGTCGCCTCGAGCTGCCCACGGACAACTCCGACTACGAGGAGTTTAAAAAGGACAAGGTGAGCAAACTCAATCCGTCAAACGTACACACACACAGTCATGTGACCACCAGACCCACCATAAGTCAATTCAGTTCCCTTGAATCGCATCCACACCCTGTCCTGTGTGTTTGTGTCTCTCCTGCGAGCGGACGTGGACGTGAGAGAGCAGGAAAAACCCCATCACACACCACTGAATGACTCACGTTTGTTTAATAAAGAACTTGCCACTACGGTGATGCTTTTTTCCTTACACGCACACCCCCCCCTCTATGGGACTGTCACAGCACCACCCAGAGGACAATGAACACCTGACAGTCCTGAAAAATACCATCACGATGTAATCAGCTTGAATGATGTTAAAAGAGAGTGTAAAGATAAAAATAATCAGATAAAGATATTCGTGTGTGTGTGTGTGTAGGACCGGAGGAGACAGAGAGATCACCGTCTGGAGGATCTTCACGGAGCCATGTATACATGACACACACACACACACACACACACACACACACACACACACAGTTTAAACGCAGGGCTTAAATCATGGCACGTGGCTTTACACGCTGCTGTCTCTCAGATGCAAGTGAGTCGGACCAGGTTTATACACACATAAAACATACATTATGTTAAACTAGGAACATATACATATCCTGAGTGCTTTTAATTGTATTATTGTCATGTACGAGTTAAACATAAAATCACTAAAAGCTTTTTTAAAATACAGAAAATTGCTGTTCGTGAACCGTCGCCACGGTTACGTCACAATCACGATATTTATTTTTGTGGCAAAGATTTAGGGAAAAAAATAAAATTCGAAAACGTCGTCTTGCCTGTAGTGGAATTACTGGGGGAAATACGGAAATTCATTCCTTTTTGTTCAAGAGCCTGCAGCGGTGCTTGAAAGTTTGTGAACCCTTTAGATTTCTGCATAAACGCGACCCGAAAATAGTCCCGAGCGTAGAAAAAGAGCACAATTAACCAACTATTATATACCTGATCGTTTGTTTATTCAGGAAAATGATCCAATGTTCAGCCGGGAGGGGCAAAAGTATAAAACGGGGCGTTGGTGAACACCTGATCATCGTCTCGCCGAGTAAAAACACCCGACTCGAATTTCACCTTCAAATTACCTCTTAATCCTCACAGATATGTAATATTGTATCATTTTCCTGAATAAATATTAAAGTAAAATATATTCGTCCCTTTTGCTTACCGGGTTCCTCTTTTAGGACTGGTGTTAAAATCTGACGACATCTGCGAACGTTCTGAAGGGTTCACAAACTTTCAAGCACCACTGTAAATCTGAGTGATTTGGGGGAAAACAGAAACATATCATCTCTACATCATACCTTTCTAAACGTCACACATTCATATATTTTTTTTAAATCAATAACTTTTCTAGTGCTCATACAAAAAGAAGAAAAACCCAGTCCAGAAGAAGGTGTACATACTTTTATTTATTCATCATTCGGATTGTAATCGATTAGAAACATCGGATCAGAGAGAAATCATCAAAACGATACAGAAATCTTTTTTTTTTTTTTCCCTTTTTACACAAAGTGGTTTATAAAATAAAAAATACTCTCTGCACCGGTCGATATTTCAGATTTGGAAATTGATCCTTCTGTCGGTTTTCCAGAAGAGATTGTGCTGATAAAAAAATACACGTTTAAAGACATCAGAAAAAGTGTAACGAGCTGAGGAAAAAAAAAAAAAAAAGGAAACAAACGATAAAAGCGACTTTACCCGTGATGACTGGGCCTTTTCTTCAAAAAGAAAGAGAGAAACACACAGTTGGCAGGCTCTCAGCTGTGAAGCTCCCGATTGTCTAGCAGACGTACGAAGGGCGTTCTGGTTTTTTAAACAGAACGCGGGTGAAAAGCGTCAGACTTTGGTTCCGTCGCCGGAAAGGGTTTTGTTTTTTTCCAGCCTGATGAAAGTTTGGACGCTTTTGCTTCTTTAAACGAAGAGGAAAAACGACACCCCTGAAACGATCGCACAACTCCGTGCGGTCAGCAGCAGCGCACTTCATACAGTGACGGAAATCGTACTTCACAGAGCGGACGTGCAGCGGCGAGGATCAGCGTCAACTCCGACTGACACGGCGACATTCGGTGGGCTGGTGAATGCTGTGGAGCCAGACGTACGCCAGACGCGTCCTCGAGCGGAGCTGGGCGACGAGAAGACGACGTCTGCCTTTTATACGGCTGTTCTCCTTAAACAGGCCTCCCGATACGCCATTTTGTTTTTGTGCTACTTTTGGCTTTCGCAAAGAAACGAATCCGTTTTGGTTTGTTGAACGTGCGCGTGATCAAGCTGCTTCTTGATTTGGGAAATCACTACGTATGGAATAAAATTTGTTTAGAAAAAAAAACAAACAAAAAACCACGTCAAACGATGGGCCTGATTGGTCAGGAGACGCCGAGTAATTCTCTGTAACGGCAGTAGCGCGGGTTTACAACGCGCTCGAGACATTAGCTGTCAGAGAGTTTAGGATTATCATTATCGCCCAACTCTTAGAAATGATCCTCGCTACACCGAGAAGGTAAACAAGTTCCTCTGAATCCCGTCACTGGACGAGAAGTCCGACGGCGGAGTCCTTCAGTGACCCTCGATTCGTCGTGGTCAAAAATAAACAAACAAACAAACGTCTGTCCGGCAAACGCTTGTGCAGAATCTAAACGGCTCGGCGAGGAGCAAAAGGAGAGAGCCCACTTTGGTTTAGCGCCACTAACGGATGATTAAGGCCACAAACAGCGTTCAGACACGGATTCCCGGGATCCAGCCCGGACGCCAAGACACGGATTTCACATGTGGGGTGCTTCAAAACCAACGGTTGAAGTTTGCTAGCGGTGATCTTGTTCGACGTTGATATGGCGACGGCTCTGGTACACCGAACGCACGGTAATGGCATGAGCTGTTTAAAAAAAATAAATAAATAAATCGTTAGCTAAAGTCCACCATGGAAATTCACCCTCGAGCGTCTCGTTGCTATGAAATGTTGTGTAAATGAGCGGTAAACATGGAAAGTGGCCTCATGGGTCGGACGGCTGGGAAAGATGGCACAAGTGTGATCGATAATACAGAGAACCGATATCTTAACGAAAAACACACGCAGGCATAAAGAGAATAGAACGCATGATATATAGATTTATATATTATATTAAAAAACAGGCATAAATATTATGGTCTATAAGGCAGTGATTACTAACGATCAGTGATTTTGTCGGGATGTGCAACTACTCGATTATCAGCTCGGGTACATTTCTAAGCGCGTACACACTTCCGTATACGAAGCGCCTCCGTGGACAAATGTCATAACATCATTCATGCGTGACGTGCAAACGTTTCCCGGACAGCGGGGGGTGGACGTACAGCAGCAGGCAGCTCCGGGCCACGAGACGACGCGCCCCTGTGCAAAACACGGGACGGGAACACACTTCAGCCCGAGCACCGATAGACAAACCTTACAAAAGCCCAGTGTGTGTGTGTGTGTGTGTGTGTGTGTGTGTGTGTGTGTGTGTGTGTGTGTGTGGACGACACCACGCTAACGTCCTGTTGGACTCGCAGATCGTTCCTCTCAGTGGATCGCGTGAAGGCAAGTCAGGAGCGTAAAATGGCAGGACGAGCAGGAACAGTGGGCTGATTTTGACCTGCACTGCACCGTTTAGGAGTTACAGCACATTCAATTTTAAGGGCGTGGCCTTATTAAAGCCACGCCTCCTTCACTGGGGAAGTCATTCGTTCAAATAATGTCCAAATTTAGCCTAACTTCACGATGGTCAATCGTTCTGGCGTTTTTATTGAGAGGAACCAGAGGAAGGATACAACTAAACTGTGCAGTGCAGGGGAACTCTGGGACTTTGAGAACTTAGTTCAAGGCAGCAGCGTGTGTGTGTGTGCGTGCGCGTGGGGGGGGGGGTTTAGTTAGAGCATAGCTATGTTCTCCGGCATGCAGTTCAGCTGTGTAGACGTGGTGCTGCTCCTGCCCGGAGCCTTCAGCTCCCTGGAAGCCCCGCTCCCGAGGGGGAGGTTCCTCTGCAGGCTGGCCATCAGCGTGTCTCTGGTGACGGAGCCGAACTCGTAGGTGAACGTGCCGTAGAAGACGAGGACGAGGACGGTGAAGACCCACTCGCAGATGGCGGCGGCGTGCTGCAGGACGAAGCTCTCGTGGATGAAGAAGGCGCCGCCTGACGCGAGCGGTTAGGGAGCTTAGCTTTTACCGTTCTAACATTATAATATAAACATTTCCATATCATTAGTGTTGCCATTTTAACGTGTGATGTTAGTGTGTGTGTGAAGGTGTTAAAGCTGTGGTGTGTGACTTTCAGGTTACATCAGGCGGTTTGGAGTTGGAAGGATACTGAGGATGAGGGCGACGAGGGAGCCGATGGAGAGCGCCACCCTCACGTGGGCCATCAGGTAGTCCAGAGGCGTGACGGCGACGCGGTACGTCAGCACGCACTGCAAACACACGAACAGCATGCCGGCGGGGAAGGCGACGCCCGCACCCACGTAGTGCAGAGTCTTAGCGTGGTCCACCTGTAGGACCAATCAGATTCCTCAAACAAAGCGTCGGGGAGAGAGAGGTGCAACACGTCACGGTTAAGGACGTGATTATGAATAGGTTTACGTTTTCAGTACAGACCTGGAAGTTTCCCACCATGACGAGTCCCATGGCGTTGATGAAGCCCGACACCAGGCTGCTCGTGTTGGTCCAACAGTGATGACTGTGCTCTATGATCTGAGCGTAGCGCAGGAGACACACCATCACCACTGTACACATGTCAGGAAAGGTCAAAGGGCATTAGTCGGGCATAACCCAACAGTGTTACAATAAGAGTACACGCTGGTTTTAATCACTACTATATTAAACATGTTTAATCCTCGGCTGTGATAAATGCCGGTCCAGATGCTGGGAGTTTAAAAGGTTCCCGAGAAGAAGAGAAATGAGTGGGAACGACGCGTCAGGGTAAGGGAACGTTCATTACAGGACGTGCTGTTTGTGAGTGAATCAGCAGCAGAACGCATCTGAAATGTAAATCTGACCACAGCCTCTCGCTGTTCGCTCACATCTGGTTCAAGGCGTTAGCAGCCAGTGTAATGGTGTGTATCCAGTAAAATACCACGTAATGTTGCTGTTGCAGGAGTGAATGGTGTGAAGGCTGAACGTTATCAGCACACACGCGGCCACGACTTCCTGTGTTTGACAGGAAACACATTAAGGAATTTTCCTCCTCTCAAGGCTAGCTGGAGCGAGCTGTTTTGAAATTCAAAACCCAAACAAATAAAGCTGTGTGTGTGCGAGTGTGTGTGGGGTGTAATAAACACCCCTATAAGGTCCAGACGCATCACTTCCCTTTTCCATTAGGAATGCATCTCTCAGCACTTTACCTTCTTCCAGACCCATCCACTTCATATTTATATTGTGCGTGCGTGTGTGTGTGTGTGTGTGAGTGTGTGAGAGAGAGAGAGAGAGAGAGGAGGCAGCACTCTCACCCATAAAGCCTCCCACATTGCCGATGAGGCTGAACAGACAGCTCTCTGGAGGAAACGACCCGCATTTACTGCAACATAAAACACAATAGAGAAAACCATCAAACTCCACCTGTCCCTCCACCTGTCCCTCCACACACTCATCCACGTGCGGACACAACCATTCATACACTCATCCATCTGTCCATCCATACACTTGTCCATTTGCACACTCGCCCATCAACTCAGTGTCTGTTTTTCCACTCATCCATTTATTCCATCCGTACAAACATCCAGCCCTCCATCTATTTGTCCTCTTATCTAATTCATCCACCCACCATCCATCTTTCCATTCACTACTTCACTCATCCATCCACACAAGCATCCATCAATCCTCTCCTCCATCCACTTGCAACTCATCCATCCATTTATCCACACATCTTTCCATCCATCTCCCTGTCTACTCATCCATCCATCCACCTATTTGTCCACTCATCTATCCATCCACTTATCCATCCTTTAATCTACTGATCCTCTTGTCTGTCCATCTATCCATATTCTGTTTCCATTCAGTGTCAGTGATATTAGAATTTTGGCAAGAGCCTTCACGTTAAATATTTATGGAAGCTAAGCTCAGCGCTTTGCAGGTGTGTGTGTGCATATGTACCTGATGAGTGGGATGTCCTGGATGGTGCAGCACGTTTTGGGGAAGCCTGGCTCAGCCTTTTCCTCTGAACATGTTTCGTTGTAGGACCTTCAGCAAACAATACAGTAAACCATAAATCATGCTGGAGATAAAATGGTTCCATTAAACACGAGCGTGTGCTCACCAGTTCTCCACAGGACAAACGTGGTGGTTCATCACGGCCATGGCATACCTACACACAGACACGGAGTTAAATTAGGATCCATCATGATGCGCACAGTTGGACTGAACAGCAGGTTTGATGTTTCCACACTCACACTATCCATATCCCAGTGATGGAGAAGGCGGCCAGGCTGACAGGCAGGATGATCCACGCGGTCATGAGGCTGACACTCGGTCCTGTGCATCAGGGGGACAGAGACGGAGGGTGCAGGGGTGTGAGGGGGGACGGAGAGGGAGAGGGGAGGAAGAGGGGACGCTGATGGACCGGGACACACAGAGGATGGACATGAGAGGAGGACGGAGACGGGGCGCTGCTTTCTGCTCACCACCAGGTCCGGTGAAAAGTAAAAACCTGGCAGATGATTGGGGATGAGGGGATTAAATAATAAAATAAATAGAGGTAAATCAATAAAGTTTATTAACCACACATTACAGAGATGAGACAAAAAAAATTTTGCAATAACAACAGTAGAAATGCACCTCAGACATCAGACAAACCTTTCAGATTGGGGAAAAACAGGTAAAAAAAGAAAAAAAACAGGTTAAACCTTACACTAGCCGGCTAGTTCTTTTTTCCCCAACCACATTTCGACAAATCCAACCTCTTGCTTCACGATTGGCTACCGAGAGCCCTTGCTCTGTATTATAATTGGCTATTTTTAATTCACTTCTCGCGAGGACGGGTTATTAGCCAATCACAGCACAGGACGCAATACGGGTAGGAAAACAGCGACTGTTACTAACTTCACTAAAGCTGTTTGCGATTTAAATTTACAACATGTTCTTGTCTTAAATAGCTAAACATCCCTTTTCGTTTTGGTCGTTATTTTATGAAACTTTTGCGTCATTTCATTACCATTCGACAAACGATAAAACACTTTCCACATTTTTTTTCGAACAGCTAAAATGAGATATAAATGACTAATTACCAAACTTGTTCTATAGCGACGCCGATATAACAGTTTTTACGAATAATAATATTCAAGTAAACCAACGTAAACAATGTGGTAGTTATACGCCGGTAACGACTGAGCTTACCTGACAGCTAACTATTGCTAGCCTGCTACACTGGGTAATTAGCCAACTAGCGTCACTGTTTCTTCACTTTAGCACTTCTTCACGAATAAATGGGGTCAATTCTCAAGTTAGCTTTAACATTTACAAAAAATCAACACTATGCCGGACATACCTTACGCGCTGTTATTCTTTTAGTACGTACCTAAACAACCTTGGTGGTGTTGCTTTAAAGCTAACGCCTACGTCCGTCTTGTTTCAGCTCTCCTCCCCGCCTCGTGGTATTTGTAGTTCTCCAAACCACCATCTTCGTTCTGTTAAAACAAAGATGGCGGAATGAAGTACTACATTACCCATAATGCAATCGTTCCATATAACACGGTTATTTACAAAAAGCACAGCGCATACCAGCGGAACAATAACGCTACTTTTAATATGGAAAATAAAAGCGTGCGGTGGTTCATTTATTTATTTATTTAAAGTGCAATTTTTAAAAATGGTGTGTAAACCTAAATAAATGCGCCATAGAATTTTTTTATGTTGCTTAATGTTTTTATAACAAAAATTTGGTTAGGTTAAAGTAATTTTTTTTATTCCTCTAGTAAAATACTTCTAAGGAGTATTTTCTGTATATTTCTTGTCAAACCTCTTATTCTTCTGTTCTTAAGTAAAAGTGTGTTGTCATTAGACACCTTACTGACGCACATTCAAATAACTGTGAATGTCAATGGGGATGCAAACTAATTTGAGCTTTTTTTGAGCTACTAGTAAGAAAAACTACTGGCAAACTCAGTTGTTAGGCTGTGTGCAGTGTGATATATCATGAAATACCATGACTTATAAAATATAGTATCTTTCAGGACTTAAATGCAATTTAAAGATTATACATCATTTTGGGTTGGTCAATGTTTCCACTCAAACAGTAATTTGCTGGACAACCTCCTGTCTGGTTTCTGTGAGGCTGTACCTACTGAGCCGCAGCCTCATGTTCTTGGCTGACAGGAGCGCAACCCAATGTGATCCGTTGCAGACCATCTACCTCAATGTTGTTGTGGGTTCTGAAATGCTTTTCTGCTTAGCACAGTTGTGACAAGTGGTTATTTGAGTCACCATTGCCTTCCTGTCAGATTCAACCAGCCTGGACTTTCTCTTCTGACCTCTCTCATCAACAAGACGTTTCCATTCTGTGTAAACCCTAGAGATTGTTGTGGGTGAAAACCCCAGGACATCAGCAGTTTCTGATATACTCTATATGGCCAAAAGTATGTGCACCGCTGACCAACATACCCATACGTGCTTGTTGAACATCCTGGCTTTGCCGTTAGAATAAGCTCCACTCTTCTGTGAAGGCTTTCCACTAGATGTTGGAGCGTGGCTGTGAGGACTTGTGTTCATTCAGCTACAAGAGTCTTAGTGAGATCAGACACTGATGTTGGGATGTCAAGGAGATTCCAGTTCCAGATAATCCCAAAGGTGCTCAGTGGGGTTGAGGTCAGGGTTCCATGCATTACATTTGAGTTGTTCCACTCTAACCTTAACACACCTTGTCCTCATGTAGCTGGCTTTGTGCAGGGGGGTATTATCATGCTGGAACAGGTTTGGGCCTCATATTTTCAGTAAAGGGAAATGTTAATGCTACATCATACATTCTATTCAGTTGTGTGTCTGTAGCAATGGTGTAGGAAGGAACCACATATGGGTGTGATGGTCAGGGGTGCACATACTTTTGGCCATATAGTGACATCCTGAGAGGGGTGGTGGGAAAGAGATTGTGTGCTATGTTTTAATCTGCGTACAATAATTCTGAACAGCGTGTGTGGAAACGGTACAACACCTGTCGTGGCTCGGCTACGGGTCTGCTGCTCCCTTTGCTTGGATCGGCTTCTGTCCGTCTTGTAAATTGCTTGAATAAAATTGTGATTCACTGAATAAATACTTCAAATCATTTTTGATCAAATTAATCTCAGTTGAATGAAAAACCTTTGTGCGCACAAGATGATGGACACGTCAGCGTTCAATATAGTTTCATTTAAGGGTGACGAGATTCTCATATGTGATGCTTTCAAAAATGATTAAAATTGATCTTCTTTATTAAACTGCGCTTAACATCTGTTTACTTTAATCAGCAACGTTTGCTTGTGTAAAGGTCCACTATGGGGTTTTTGTGCATCAGTGAAGCTACTTTTAAGATAGTATGTAATTTTTCCCATCCCTTCATTAAAACCACTTCTGAAGCGATCAAAAAAAAATAAAATTCAGCATCTTTTTATCTGACTGATTGATGGAAGTCGTCAGACATTCAACTTCATAAAATGAACAAATAGAAACTGTTCACCTTCAGACTTGCAATGATGGCAAACTAGTTGCATAAAACACCCTCCTATCAAATCTGACCTGCTCAAGCAGCACTTTGATGCAGTATAGTGAAGCTTTTGTACTCTTGCTGTTGCCTTAGTTCGGAACCTAAATTTTAATCCCTCAGTCAGGCCAGTCAGGGGTTATGTCCCATGAATATTCAGATTTGATAAATGGGGAAGATTTTAGTGCCACCCAGCCATTTATAGTCCTTGGTGATCTGTTATGTCCCATGGTGTGCTCATGTTTTTGTTACGCATGCTAGTTATGCTCTCATAGCCGGTCCTACCAGAGTCCCCACTTGTACAATGTATGCCCTGGTAAATCACAGTATAATCAGAGTCCATGTCTTAAACTGTCTCATTCTGCTTGGAGCCTCTACACTTGAGGCTCAACTTCTGCTCCTGTTGATAGCCCCACATGGAGAGCCTAAAGACTCACACATCCCAAAAAAACAGTTTATTCCCAAGTCTCACCCGTGCTTCAGTGGATAAATGCTTCACCCTGGTCAGGGTCACTGTGATTTAAAGTGCTGCAGGAGCAGGAGGGATTGGTCAAACATTCTGCACGAGGGTTTAGATGGGTCAAACTTTCAGTAGGAGGGAGTAGATTGGTTACACTTTTGTGAGTAGGAGGATTAGTCAAACTGACAGAAGCTGGATGTATTGGTCACCCTGTAGGAGAGAGTGGGAGTGGTCAAACCTTCTGCGGGAGTGATCGGGATTGGTCAAACCTTCTGCGGGAGTGATCGGGATTGGTCAAACCTTCTGCGGGAGTGATCGGGAT
>JAQQZX010000014.1:1218800-1233901 GCA_030068355.1 Notoglanidium maculatum | reverse complement strand
GTGTGTGTGTGTGTGTGTGTGTGTGTGTGTGTGTGTGTGTGTGTGTGTGTGTGTGTGTGTGTGTGTGTGTTTGAACAAGTGCCAATGGCTATATATAAGTGGTTGTAAGCTTCTAAGAGGATTTCCACCACCACTTTTAGCTCCCAGCCCGAGCTGATCCGGGATCAGCAGAGTGTTTCTGTTTATATTGCTAGAAGAGCCACAGAACAGGTCTGAGATCAGTGTTCCTCTACCACCACACGCTCATCAATACAGTACAGTGCTGGCATGAGCACTTCTGTAACCCACTTGGCAAGCTGGATGTGTAACTGATATTATAGCCTTGTGCTTTCTCATGACCCCAACACACACACACACACACACACACACACACACACACAGCATGACTGCGAATAGCTTACACACCCACATCCACACATGGCGGTGCACTCAATAGCTATGTTTATGAGCTGTACTTGCTTACACCATGCTTAAATAGTTTACACTGTGTGTGTGTGTGTGTGTGTGTGTGTGTGTGTGTGTGTGTGTGTGTCTGCCTATCCATATGCACATACCTAATATATATAGTTGGACCTATTTTGAATTATGTATGTTTTTTCATTAGTTATATGGCAATTATGACAGAAGGGAGAGAGAGAGACAGGGATGGGCAAGGATAAGGATCTAAGTGGCTTTCACAAGTGCCAAATCAGGATGGATAGACGACTGGGTCAGAGCATCTCCAAAACAGCAGGTCTCGGGGCGTGTTCCTGGTATGCAGTGGAGAGTACCTACCAAAAGTGGTCCAAAGAAGGTCAACAGGTGAACCTGAGACCGCGTCATGGGCAACCAAGGCTCATCGACGTGCATGGGGAGCCAAGGCTAGCCCGCCTGTATGATTATTTTTATATATATATATATATATATATGGGGCACACGTAGCCAGAGAAAGACAGAGAGGGTGATTTATCAGACGTGTGTTTGACAGGGAGGAGGAGTTGCCTTGCTCTTGTGGAAACCTTCTGCAGTCCTGTGTGCGCACGAGTGTGTTGTAGAGTAGCGGGTGACATGGAGAGATTAGTAGCTAATCATTCTGTTATCAGATGATTTATCTGATACAAAAGCCTGTGTGTGCGTGCGTGCGTGCGCATACGTACAGAGAGGTGTGCGTGTGACCATTTTTCATCCTGTACCATGGAAACAAGGGAAGAACTGGTCCAGACATCAAGATTGATCACACACACACACACACACACACACACACACACACACACACACACACACACACACAAATGGCTGCTCTGTATTAGCTAATATGGGAAGGAGAAGGGACAGTTGGTGGACATGCATCATGCTTTTGTCCTTCTCCTTCATTTCAGTTTTTACTAATCAGTCATATCACACACACACACACACACACACACACACACACGCGTGCGGTCACATAAGAATAAAGCTGCGCACTTTGAACCTGAGAAAATGCCTTTGACGTGAACACAATCGGGAGTTCTTTATACTGACGTAAGATCGATGGCTTTGTGCTGCGAGACACTTTTTCCATCCATCAGCCTCCTGGATCGATTAAGAGCCAGTTCATTTCACCCCCTCCCCCCTCACCTCCTCCTCATCCCCCGCTCCTCTCTTCTGTTACTTCCTCCTCCACTGCGCTCCGTCTTCCTTTGCAAAAGAACTGGGGCTCCTCTGACAGATATGTATAGAGTGTTCCACACACACACGAAGACAATCGCATTTCTTCTCAGTTCACCCAGCTGGATTAAAAGGCCCCGAGTGGGGGAGGGGCGCGCGAGCTACCGAGGCGGCGTCAGCCATGTTGTACACGACAGAGTGACCAAGTGAGGCACATGGCCTAGGGGGCGGAAACCGTCATCACGTGCCCCGTTTTGACATCTGCGCGTCAATTCATTAAATGAACAACACGCCTACAGCAGCTATAAACGGTCGTCCCCCTCCTTTTTTCTCTCTAGTCATGTTACTGAGAAACTCCCTTCTTGCAAACTTTCTGACCGTTAGAGTAACTGAATTAAATGCGATATCGTTACGCCTGCGATTCACAGCTGGAGCTACCGTCAGAGCTAGGAAATTTAATCAACACCTTCTGACCAATCAGATTAAGCAGCGCTGTGGGATAAGAAGAATATAAATAACTCTGGGGTTGAGAGCACAGCCCCCTCCACTCCCCTCCCCTCCACGCCACATGTAGTTTATTTTTCCCCCGGAGCTCGACATCCTTGCCAAAAATATGACACACACCCGACTCAGAAGATGGAGCGTTTAAAATTCTCTGGCTCTGCAGAGCGCTGCAGTTACACTGATGGGAGCGATCGGTGTGGGCGTGTGTCCGAGATTCTCCTGCAGCTTTATCTCACAATACAGGCTCATTACAGGAAGTGGACGTCCAGAGAGCGTGTTCCACTTTCCCCAGTAATGGCAGCTGACGCGGGGGCTACGCTACGCTACGCTTCACCACTCTACGCTTTATTTGTTCCCCATTCCTTCCTCCCTCTAACCGCTCTCTACAAACATTTAATAAATATCAAAAGTCCAACACAAACCACCTGGGAGAGCAAATTATTGCAAAAAGAGAAGAAAATCGTAATCTTGTTAAGACGGAGTATGGAAGCAATAAAGGCGTCCATTTTGCCGAGAGAGGAAATCGGTCATCCGCTGTTAGCTCGGCCGGTGAAGCTCACTTGCTCACCTCATCTCACTTTCTTTCCCTTTTAACGGCCAAGCGCCCCATTCCCACCAGGACGTGAAGGGGGAACAAAAGCGAGAGGCGCGCTTCCGACATTCCTTAAAGCTCTATTGAGTTGTCTAATGAACCTCGACTGGTCCGTTTCTTGCTCTGTCTCGGCTAAATGCCACTTTTTTACTCCCCGTCTCACTGCTCTCCCCCTCTCTCTCTTTCTCTCTCTCCGCGTTTAATTTGTCTGGAGGCTGTAATTGGCAACGGAGCAGAGTAATTTCTGAGGAAAAGTTTCTGTCGAGATCCTCCTAAAGCTGGATCTAACAAGTGTCCGTTCCTATCAGGAGCGTAGCATTTGATTTGTCCAGAACCTTTTGCGTTTTGACCCAAAGTAGGAGAACATCCTAAGGAATTTTTCTTTTTGTTTGTGGCCACCGATACAGAGGAAAGCCAGAAGCCCACACATCCCTCTGCTCCTTCAAATTACAGGCATGGCTTCTGGATGAGGTCGATCCCAATCCCTCTCCCTCCTCCCTCCGCTACACTTCTGGAGCCTTAATCCATGAAGAGCGCTCTCAGCCACTCCCACCACTCAGCGTGTACAAGCCACATGTCACGTCGGCGCCAAAGCCTTCATCTGCAAGAGTATTCCTCATGTCCGCACACCCCTTTCCCTTCCATAAAAGTGTCAGCTGGAGTCTTGTAGGTTTGGCGAATTTCATCCTCTTACTGAAAAAACTGGCCGTTTATAAACGAAACGCGTCCCGGCGCCGAAAAGGGAATACTAATGCGGACACGTCTTGCCTCCGTGTAGTCATTAAGCATGCCGTTATTTATTCATGCCGTCTCCGTGGAATGGTTTTTGAGACACACTCCGAACTTTTGATTAGGCACAAGCTAGAGAAAGGGCCACGGATGTAATCGCGGCTGGAATTTCAAGCGAGATAATCAGGACGAATAACGTTATGGAGACGAACAGGGGAAGGATATCGTTTCCGCGTCTCTCTCTCTCTCGTAGGTATGCAGGAACCCTGAATTTAAAGCGCAGCCGCTGTCTGGAGCAGGACCCAGTGAATTAGACGGGAGGAAGTCGCCCTTTCAGCGCCGACTGTTTGGTTAGAGTTGGTAATCAGACAGCGTTAGCCGATTGTCGTTCAGGGAAAGGCCAAGCGCCGGGCATTAGCATGGAGGAGCGTTCTCGGTTTCACTTGAGATGAGAGGAAGCGCTTTTATTGGTTATTAGACAGGGAACCTGGCCTAGCTAGTCGCAGGTCTGCTGAGCTTCCTTTAGCTGAGTAACCGATGCAAACATGCGCAATCCGATCAGAGGATCTGCCACAGACGCCGATCTGCTTCGCGTGACTCGGAGAGACTGTCCGTGAACTGGCCGAGAGATGACGCAGCAGCTGCAGCGCCATTCAAGAGGAAGAAATGGAAAAGATCTACTTCCTGTTTTAGTCTAGGGTTTTTTTTTTCACTTTCTTTTTTCCTCAAAAAACGCACAGTCATTATCTGTGACCGGACAGCCTTTTTCCACAACTCATGGGAAGGTTTCCGTTAACGGGACGTGTGAAGGGGGGAATGGGTCGAAATTTCATACGAAGTGTGTGATTTTTTTTTTAATTTATTTTTAAGAATTGACACTTGGAGGGTTTTTTTTCCCCCCTCCCCAGGTCAAGCTCGATGCTCCAGACTATCGATCCGAACGTCAAGCTGAAATCTTTCAACAGACAGGATCCGTTTTCATCATCGCGAAGAATCACGGCTGCGCGTGTGTAAAGGTTTCCGTCTCTGCATCGTCCAGCGTTTACAGAGGAATTTCAGACTGAGATGTGGGCACGAACTAAGAAACGCGTGTTCTCTCCAACCTAATGCGATCCTCATTCCGAGAAGGTCTTGTTGCTGATGCAAAGCGTGGAGCGGGTAACGAATGACTCCATTAGACGGAGCCTGGAGCGTGAAAACCTGGAGTCATGGCGCCATTGATTTGTCATTATTCACCTAAGTTATATAACGTCCATTCCTTCCAGTGTTTTACTGTGCGCGTGTTTTCAATTTGTTTTATCGGCGAGGCAGGTCGGCTCCACATCTGGAAACCTAAAACCTGTTTCTCAGCGCCGTAGCTCATCAAACAGGAGCTGATCCTCGCAGCAGGACGGGTAGGATGCACCATTTCTGACCCCTACCGCCAAATTGTAGCCATATGGAGGCGACCCGCTACATTTAGGAGCGCACTTGCGGCGCTAGCGCATTTTTTTTTTTTTTTTTTTTTTTTATTTTGCTGCGGAAATAAACACATCACACCGACACAATGGCGTGTCTCCGGAGACCTAGCCTTGTGGCTTGGTTTTTTGTTTTTTTTTGTTTTTTTTGGTTTTCAATCCCGCTTCAATTTCAATAGCTCGAGGCTATTTCCCTTGCGCGTTTTTTATCGATGAAGCCGAGCTCGATTTTGAAAGCTTTCCCAAAAACCTGTTTTCCTAATTCGTGTATCACCTAATTTTCCCTCCCTGAAGCCTCGACTCTTTCACCCCATCAGCCCCAACATCCTATAATTCATTCGCACGCTGAACGCGCCAGAGCCTGCCCTGCCATTTTCATTTCTGTTCTTTTCAATCCGCATCGATCAGCCTGTCCTGTGCTCCGGCTTCATCCCTGCAATAAGCTGCAGCTTTCGGGAACATTCCGGAGGTTTATTCTTCTTTACTGAGTGTGTTGTGTTTTTTGATTTCCTGCAGCGCTCATGGGCTTGTACACATATTTGCAGCAGGATAAGCTGGTCTTTGTCTCAGAGGCCCGTACACGTCGAGTCCGGTATGGGTTACGGCTCGAGGTCGCTCGGGGGCCGTCAGCAATGAGCTCCGTATGAAGCATACAGAAGGGCTAAGCGTCAGGAATTCTTGGAAAAACCTCTACAACAAGCCCAGGCCGTCTTATTTTCTCACTGAAGCTTTCGGCTCGGCCTAGACTTCGCCGTATTGCTTTATAAAAAGAAAATGCTTGAAGCCGCCGCCTTCACCAAATAGAATAGAGGTGGAACAGTAAATATGTTTTCACATGGGCATAAACAGGATGTTCGCTAACTAGCTTGTCACTCTGCCCCATGGGCTAGCTGATAGGCGTAGGATTAGCGCAGCCTCCTGGTCTAACCCAGATACAATCAGACTGCCTCCTCCCTCGGCAGCTGGGGGTATTCCACGAAACCTCGGATTAATTCATCTCAACCAGGCACCCATATGCTCTGAAAAACCTCCCAGGCCACCCAGAAAGCCCCGAGCGTGACTCGTCCCGACTCCCCATGACTCAGTCTTCCTCCTCTCGGTGACACTCACGCGTACCTCGCTGTGAACATGGAGTAAACAAGGGAGCGTAAACGGAGGCGCAGCCGTCTCTGAAACGCGCTCGTTTCGTTTGCTGCTTTTGTCTCATTTCAGAGCTGACAAGGGGTCATCAAGGGTCAAGGCACCTTATTGCACTGCGTATTGCGTATTGCATACGCCTCGCTCAGCGCCGCCGTGTGGAGAAACTCGTCCGTTTTAGGAAGCCAGACTACTTTTTTTTTTTTTTCTTTTTTTTTTTTTTTTTTTTTCTTTTTTAAATGTTTGGTCAATTTGTTCTTGGTGTTTTTGTCCTATTGTTCGTTCTGTTTTTCTGTTCTATTGTGTCTTTTCACTCACTGCACTGAGCAAGCACATTCCCTAGGGAGAGAGAGAGTGAGAGAGAGCGAGTGTGTGTGTGTGTTTCACAGAAATGAAGCCAGAGCCCCCCAGACCTGATTTGTACACAGATTAGGTTAGCCGTGTCAGTCTGCTGCAGCTGCAAGCCACATTGTTTTTGTGAAAAACGGTTCCAACTGCCGCTCCTCCTAAACGAGAACACACTCGTAGGCTATTTTCAATCCCGGGCTCTGCTGGGGTTCGACGCAGAAGGGTGCCGTTCCTCCGTGGGATCATGTTCCTTCAGTTCTGCCAAAATCCGTTTCCAGAACCGCCTCGCCGTTTTCCGCTTTCTCTCCCCCTTTTCGTCCACTATTGCAGGATTCCAGCAGCTGAAGCTTTCGGGACGCTAACGTCCTCCTGACACCAGTTCTGAGACCCCGATTGTTCCGGAGGTGGTGATAAAGAGGCGGCGCAGTTTTCACAGTAGAGGAGTTCACGCTGTGCACTTTCTCAGTTTAAAAAAAACAAGAAGGAGAAGAGTTTCTCTCCGAGCTTCCTGTATAGCGTGGGGTTAAGAAACGAAGTGTTTTTATCAGTTCTTTTTTTTAAGTTCATTTAAGGACATTAGGCGAGTCGAGCTGCGTAATTATGCGGAGCAGTGAAATTTTCCCCCCTCAGCCGTAATGACCTGAGAATCGAGCCGTTCAGTCGAACTCAAAATCATATTAATACTGAGACCAGTAAAACATCCACCCGAGACGTGCATTAACTCGTACCAAGCTACTTAATTAAATAACATTCAGACCAGGAATAGAAACCAGTCACTGGCCTGTGTGTGTGTGTGTGTGTGTGTGTGTGTGTGTGTGTGTGTGTGTGTGTGTGTGTGTGTGTGTGTGCGCGCGCGCGTATGTGTGAGAGATCGAACTTGTTTGTTGCGGACGGGAGATCTCTCCATCAGGGACAGGAAGGGCGGGGCCACATTCCAGCCATTCAGGGACAGGAAGCTTCTCGGCACATCCTTCCTGTACTGATACAAAGAGTGTTTGTGCCAAAGCCACATGCACGTATGTATCCCCTCACACACACACACACTCACGTACACACGTCTCACATTGTTTGCTTTGTGAGGCTAGAGGCGGGCGTTTGTTTGGCGAGTGAGGCAGGTGTCCGAGTCAGTGTGTCAGTCCGGCCTCTGAAATGAGCCTAAACTGATTTGGCAGCCATGACCATGGACCCTTTCCATAATTCGCTGATCTTGATCTCTCTCTCACACACACACACACACACACACACACACACACACACACACACACACACACAGCAGAGCAGTTTCACTGTAGAACGCTACTCGCTGCAAGGACAGCTGGGAAGGCTGGTTGCTCTGCGGGTACTGAGCCAACTCTTCATTATCATCCTAATGTGCGTCGGCTCATCAGTCCGGCTCCCGTTCACGTCGACAAATGAGGAAAAATCTTCCCTTTTAAAGCTTTTCTGTGAGTTCAACTTTGATCCCACCTTTAAAAAAAAAAAAAAAAGAAAAAGAAAAAAAAGCGACCGTTCTATCCTGTTCCATTTTTACAACAAACCAAATATAAACACTTGTTTTGCTTGCGGTCTCCTGACTCATGCGTCAGCGTTTCAGCAGCTGAGGAAACCAACACGGCATGTATGTAA
Organism: Notoglanidium maculatum; assembly: GCA_030068355.1. NCBI lineage: Eukaryota > Metazoa > Chordata > Actinopteri > Siluriformes > Auchenoglanididae > Notoglanidium > Notoglanidium maculatum. The sequence goes on along the minus strand of JAQQZX010000014.1, from coordinate 1,225,882 downwards.
ACGAGGTCCGTCGCTCAGAAAGGCCCGAGGCTTTAAAGAACCCGTTTTCAAATCGATGAGTCAACCTCAAAGAAGCAAAGGACGTAAAATAAGGGAGAGGAAATAGGAGACGGCGGTAAAGGAAAAGACCGAGGCCACTTAAATCCTCATAGCAGATAATCCATATTTCATCTTCAGTTATTCCACACACACACACACACACACACACACACACCCCTGCAGCGAGCAGCAGCCTGACCAACAGCACACTAACAAAGATCAAACTCGGACTGCATCCCTACGTTTAGAATTTCTGAAATATTGTAGGGCGTATCCTACAGTTCCTATCCAGCGTTCATGCATCTTTATAGCTTTTTCCAAACACCCAGGTTTTACAGTTTTAGTTTCAGTAGCAGCCTGAAGATTAGCACGTAAACACACACACACACAGGTTTGTGAGCAGGGAACGTCTCCCTTCTCTGTAACAGGGCAATGAGAGCGCATTAGCCACGCCTGGCCTATTAGTTTATTACCCACGAGCTCTTTTGTTGTGTGCCATTAATCTACGATTAAAAATTTAAACAAGCAATTAAGCGGCGATGCCCGAGAAATCCAAATCCAATCCGACGCTAATCGGAAAACACCTCGCGAGCGGCCGCAACGGAACGGGACATGAAATACGTTTACGAGTAATGAAGCCTCTGTCTGTCTGTCTGTCTGTGACTGAATGAGTCATTGAGAAGGCTGGTCGTGTAGCTTATCGACACACAGAGAGGTAACGGAGGACGGTGCAGGGGCATCGGGCGGGGTCCTCGCGTTACATTAGCTGGAGCGGACGGCCGGAGCAGCTGCTCCCATTCCCCCCAGAGGAATTCCGCCGGATCTGATTTCTGATTACGGCGCCTGCGGAAGAGCAGCGCTTCCCGCTCCTGGAGCTCCACGGAGCACACTGCTTTCTTGATAACCTGATCAGCAGGATGGACCTGAAACGCCAGCCTTCTGACCCGGCTCTGAGTAGAATCAGATTTGTGTTCAAATAAAAGGGAAAGTATGAAGTGGGTGAAGCAGTGTTGATATTTCAGTTCCGTGACGGTGAACTCTGGGTCGTTTATAGCAAACTGATTCATGGGTTTCTGCTGAGATTGCAGGGAGATTAACCATCCTGTCCGGCTTCTCGGGAAAGGTTCACACTCGTGTACGCTCTCCTCGACTGCTGTTTGAGAAGATAAATGTAGGAATGCTCTCAGGATGCTTGATCTCTGCGCTGTATAAAACAAACTGGAAATTTTTAGCGCATATTAAATGCACTAATCATTAGTGGGATTTAAATTTGCTGAACATCGTCAGTGAATCCATGCTTGTTTCCTCGAGCTTTGTTTCTGACACTGCTAATAAACCGCATGCGAGGTTACTCCAGCCTCTGTGCTTGAGATAATGATGATGGTGGTGGTGTGATGGCTCTGACGTCTTTGCCGGAACCTGATTTCCACGTAAACACCCAGCACAGGCTTCAAAATGGCCACTGTGATGGATCTGACCAATTTGTGCTCCATTAGCTGTCCCGGTTCTTTTTTTTCCCCCCTGAATAATATCGGCTGAATGCGTAAGCTGCGGACGGAGCTCAACAGTTTTACTTCTGAAACATGAGAGAGATTAAATGATTTTTTTTTTTTTTCCCTCTCCCTTGCGAGCTATAGGACATCAGATTTTTAAACACGTCGCCTCCCTTCCCACACACGCCATCATTCCTGGTGCTCACCCACATTGTGAGCATTGACTCTTAAAGCGTAATGCTGGGCCCGCTGCTGATCGCGTTCGGCTGGCAGCAGATCAGAGGGAAAGGGAGGACGGCCGAGCTGTCTGGCTCCAAGCAGCTGCTTAAACGCTTCTGACAGGAACAATACGGTCAGCTTCTGCTGCTGTGTGGAACGAGATCTCCCTCCCCGGGGCCGTTTAATGTCCGGGCGCAAGCTCTTAGCGCACGTTATCTACTCCTCTGAGGGTTGGTTTGGGGGTTTTGGGTTGCAGGCTTTGGCTCTTGGTCACGAATACTTTTACACGCAGCCGAGTTCAGCGCTGACGCAGGATAAGGACATACTTTTACTACTTCACACTGGATTATTTTTCTATAGCAGTAGTTCACGGAGTGTGTTGTTCCAACAGCTTGTCGACTTTTTATCCATTTCATGTTGCCTGGTCTTCTTTCGCAGCCAGCCATGCTGGTATGGTCTGTTGTTCTTTACACTCCAGTCCTCCAGTCAGCCTGTACAGCTGTACTCAGTCCCGCTAAACTCTCTCCCCCTGTATAAACAAACAAGCCCACAGCGCTCCACCTAAAGCCACGGCCGTTCCCATTGTTCCTACACCTCTCTGCGTTGAAATAATCGGCTCCCGCTTTCTGCGGTTAGGTTTTTTCCGGTTTTCTTCACCTTGAGTGGTGCTGAACAATGGTGATTAATGGCCTAGCCAAGTACAATGGGTCACATTCCACAGATTTGCCTCTCTCTGCTGTGTGTGTGTGTGTGTGTGTGTGTGTGGGGGGGGGGGGGGGTTCACTCGAACCCAACTGTAAGCCTCCGAGTTCCAGGAATGCCTGCGACGTGTGGAGTTGGATTTATACAGCACTGATTCGTTCCAGATGGTTTTTTAAAAAAAAAAAAAAACAATATTCTCATCTCATCTCGCAGGCCTCGCGTTCCGTAGCTTTTGGAAGTGGTGTATTGTTTAGCCGTTATTTATTCGCAGTGAAGAAGTCCCATAGATCGTTCTGTAGTGGAAGAGTAAACAATGCCGTGACCGGCCGTTGGAACGTCTAGCGTGCTCCGGCGAGGAAATAGATCAGCACACTCGGCACATTCTTCAGGATTTTGACTCGGCGCCATGGCGAAAGGAAGCAGCAGCCTTTTGTAGCCAGAGCGAGACATTTTACTGTTTTTGTTCGCCTCTTCTATTTAGTCTTTGACAATCTTTCTCACAATAGAGTGGCCAGGTACAATCGAGGAGGTTTGAGAAAAGAGTGGATGTGGTGAGAGTGAGAGCAGCCGGAGGGCATGCCGTCGAGATTCCTTAAACCCGCCCCCCCCCTCCGTGTCTATCTTTCCATCCAAGAACCTTCGTCTCTACTTGCACTTGACTAGCCGAAACTTTCCACCTTTCCTCACGGCCACTCGGCTTCATTAACACCCCGACGTCCTCTGGTCCAGACCTGGCTGACCTCGAAAAGGAGCCGGTGCCAGAATCCGCTCCTCCGCTGGCCAGAGGGAGGGGGCGGAGCTGGAGCGCTGCCAATCACCTCGTCCCTTTCCTCCCAACTTCCTTTCCTCCCCCACGTGATTTGTTTGGCTCCTTCCAGCCTCGTTCTAGAAGACTTCCATGGCGTTAATAGTTGATGTCCGTCTCTGGGCCCTGCATGCCAATTTCAGACGACGTCTTCGGGGTCTAGTAAAGACGCAGCTAAGGAAAGGATGAAACTTGGATTTCTTTAACAAGCAAGCACACGATTTGAGTGTTTTCGGTGGAGTGGAGCTCGCGTCAGCTTTATCCACCTCACGTCGAGTTGGCAGAGCAGAAGGTCGAACAGAAGGGACTGTGGCTAAATTGGATGACCCAAGGTTACCCGGACTGTCTTTGCAAGGGGATTAATTGTATAAAAGCCTGGTAATGATCTCTGGCTCGTGGCCCGACTCGAAATCCCTTTAGCCATGGTGCAGTGAATTACCGCTGCTCAGGTGAATTAAGGTGAACACCATGAAGCTAGGAGGAGCAAATCCATCACGCTGTGCTCTGACCTTCAGGCGAGACGACGGAGCCCAGTCCGTCCTTAAAGCTCCCCCCGTCTCACGTAAATGTACGGCAGAACGTTCCAGACTTTAATTAAGTTGATCTTAGTCCCACATTTGCACTGGAGGATCCAGTCCACAAAACGAACTGAAGTGTCCTTCTGGCAGTGACGTGATTGGTACCGTATGTGGTTCTTCTCAGTCCGGCTAAATTTACAGAAAGTCCCCTTCTGAGCTTTTGTAATATTCTAACCACGCCACGATTCGCTGTATATTACGACCTCTCAGCATTGCGGCTCATCGTTACAGCCGACCTGCCCATGTATTAGCGATGTCCCTTCACACATTATTTCTGTTTCTGATCAGCACCAACAGCAGGACGGGTGTAGAAACCTGTCAATTAAATATACAAAAAAAAAAGCAAAGGATGTGATTTGGCTGCAGCTTTGCTAGTTGTTGCTATGGCAACAATCAAGCGAGGGAAAATAGAATGAATGTTACACATCCCCCTGTTTTTTATTCCTCTTCTACCACACTTGCAAATTTTTACTAATTAAAGAGCAGCACGGCTTGCTTACTTTTTTTTTTTAATATCCATTTACAGTTACATTTTAAGACTTTACGTTAAGAGGATTTGTCAGGAAGCGTGACTAAACGTTAAAAAAGCAACAGAAAACTTCATAACTTCATATTCCATATCAACCCGTATACTTGCGCTTTCTATTCCCCCCTTTTTCTTTTTAACGTGGGGCGTCCATTGTCCGAGTCACTGTGAATGAGCTGTTACTATGGAAACGATAACGAGTTCAAGGGAACTCTTTCACTTAAACACCTCTAACCAATCAGATCGTAGAACTCGATAGCGCCGGGTGTCTAAATATCGGTGGGCCTCTTTTGTGCCTGAGAAATGCGCTCCAGTGAATAAGACCTCTGGCTCGTTCGCACACGAAAACTCGCATTCCTAAATAATCCTTAAGAGCGTCGACGCCGTAAACGCCGCCGCATGTGGATTTGATGTTTTGTCATTGAGAAGCTTTTCACCCCTCTCGTGTTTGGTATATGGGTATTCGCTCTCTGGACTGTTGCTAGGAGACACCCCCCCCCCTTTTTTATTTTTTTTTTTGAGGAGCCTCTTCTGCTTCCCTGTCTGAGCCGGTCATATTGCAGTGTGGAAAGAGCCTCTTGTGCACCCTCCTGCCCAGCGTCGGGCCCTCCATCTGTGTGTTTAAGATGCAGAGATCACCGAGGCAGCGGAATGCAGAAAGCCGGCGTCTCGTTCGCTCAATCCGACGGCTCGTCAGCCAGTCAGGAGAGATGAAACGTTCAGGTCTACTCATTCTGAGCGACGTTAATGTTGATGTATAGCTGTAATAAAGGTCAGAGGTCATATTGTTGTTACACCGAGAGTAAGACACTCAGAGACACGGTGTCCGGCTCAGGATGGCAGAAGTGTGAAAATGGTGTGTGTGGAGATATCCATCCCCATGCTGAGAGGATCAGTCATGAAAGCTGTGAAGCATAAAGCATAGGTTTTATCTAATCCTCGGTCCAATCCGGCCGGCTGTCTGACCGTTCTCGCCTCTCTCCCTCAGAGCTTCCTTGCCTTAATCTTAGTAGAAGGCGAGTGCATTTTGTTTCGGAGCCGTGTGTATGTGTGCGCAGACTCCTTCCATGAACGTACTAAAGTCTTTTCACCGTATTAAGTGTTGTTTTCTTTGTTAAATATCAACACATTTTTAATCTGATCCTGATCAGGCTTAGTTTGTATGGAGGACGAGCCATGGACGAGCCGTTACCATAGAAACGGCAACGTATTAGAAACGAGCACGGTAACGTAAACCTCAATCCCTCTTAACCAATCAGAAGGCAGAACTCAGCAGCGCTGCGGCACGCTAGGCAAGTCTTTTTCAGACCCTCGGACTCACCCAACCTCTTTCCTCTGTTTATTGTTGGTAGAATTTCTCGGCTGTGCCCCCGTCAGCCAAAGCCCGCCATGTTTCATCCATGCGCTCTGTCGCCCGGGTCATTAACATGCAAACCGGCCTCTCTGTTTGTTTGTGCATTCCGAACGTTTCCAGAGCGCTGATTAACCCGAACAGGACTGTAAAAACAGTGCTCGTTTCACTGACATCAAGGCTTTTGTACTTTTGTACGTTTCAGGAAACCCAGCCGCTCCAGGACGAACAGAAAGACCTGGCCATTTCATCCCCGGATCAAACAAATCCCGGGACAATAAGCGTCCACACCCTGTAAAAAAACAGCCACAGTTCTACAGAGGAGCGGGAAGAATGATGCTTAGCGTGGACTCTGAAAGCATCACGGCTGCATTTCTAATAATAATGTGACAGATTGGCTCTGATCCCTGGAGGTCCCAAGGAGCAGGTTATTAGTTATCGGTTATCAGTGGATATCAGTCCACCATACAGGCCGTTACTATAGAAACGAAAATGTGCTAGACTGATCTGCCGTAACGGAGCCTGCTCCTTCGGTGCGCCATCGAGTCTCGCCTCATTTTAAAGCGGCCCGGTCATCAGCGCGCCACGCCGCGGTCACCGCGCTGTAAAAGAGCCTCGGTGTCAGACGCTGTTATTCAGACTGACCGCCCTTCTCCTTCCATCGCACTTAACCGACTGCACACACCATCCAGAGGTGAGAAATGAACATGGATTTCCACTTACGCCTCCCCCAGCCCAATCTCCCCGACTGAGCCGTCAGTCAGCACGGAGACGATATCTGCATCCGCACTTTCATCTTCCTGCTTTTAAAATTCACCTCTATTTGCCTGGGTGCACAGCAAATAAACAGCAAATGATATTAAAATCCGCACCCACGAGCCCCTTAACAGGCTTTTACGCGAGTTAATCAAAGCGTCATTACCGCACAATATCGCTTTTATGAAGCAGACCGCACTCGGCGTTAGTGGGAGGCACTTGAGCCGGGAAACGTCTCCTCGCCCACGTGGAGCTCGGCGCACACAAAAACCGCACGTTCGCTTCGTTAGGGAGGAGAGAAGTTTCTTTTTCTCTTCATCAGCACAGAAACACGCAGCCGCTAAACCTTCCACCTGCTTCAGCGTCCACCTCCGAACTCCTGCGAGGTCTGCCTTTCCGTCTGTCCGATATTTTCAGCATGGCATTTTTGTCTCTCGCCCGCAAAGCTCCCAAAGCTCTTGAGCACGCGAGCAATATTAAAACTGTAATGATAAAAGCGAGCCGTCGCGTCGGTGCTCCGGCAGCGTGTTGACCTTCGACCTCTGTTTGACAGGAGCAGAGTCCCAGCAACCAGACGTCCCTGGCCATGATGCAGGAGCCGCAGGAGGTGGTG
>JAQQZX010000014.1:1198899-1217594 GCA_030068355.1 Notoglanidium maculatum | reverse complement strand
CTGACGATTAATTTTCATCAGCCTCATTAATTCCCAAGACAAATTTATAGCCTCGAACAAAACAGCTAATTAACGGCGCCGCGGAGTTTGCTGGGCAGCAAATTGGTTTTCGAGTCATCGCGGTTTCTGCACGCCAAGCGCGGACGTCTAACGGAGGAGCTGACGGGCAGGGGCGAGACACTCGTTTATATAAGTCTTTCCACGGAGATGTCTCGGAAAGACGGAGATGAAATGCTTTAAGGTGATGAACAGCACTGATATGTTTAGGCCACGCCTACTTTGGGTGTATATTCAAATCCAGACAGATTTTTGAAGCACTACATAGATGCAGATCACCGATCGGTCCGATCCAGAGACGTGACTGGGCCATCCCTGATTTTCATCAGGCTCAGTCTATTTTGTTTATTCGTTTATTGATGTTCAACCATACAGACGGACTGATGGCCTGAGAGAGCAGTGCAGTAATATGATTAATCTTTCCAGCCCTGTTTTTCGAGTGCCCTTGTTTTTATCTCTCTATTTTATTTTATTTTTTTCTCCCCCTTTCCAGCTTTGGTAGTGACTCATCTAATAGGCCGGAGTTTTTAAACTGCAGTCCTGTAATACCTTATGATCAAGCTTCAAAGTAAATATGAATGATTTACAGCCCAAACAAGCGCCGCGTGGATACTAGACACCACATTAAGAAAAAAGTCCCCGCTAGATCAGACAGCAGCCTGACGTCGTGCCCGCTATTAAGTGAACTTCAGGAAATATCAGCGCTGCCTGCGAGGATCCGGCTCCTATTTATCGCCTCAGAAAGCCTTTACGCATTCTGAAGCAGCACAGAGCGGCTACCGAAGTGACAACACAACCCTGTGCTAATTTGAACTTTAATTATTCGTGGGTTTTTTTTCCAGGCTTGTGGTTCTGAGTTGTAATTAATAAAATAATCTGACGGTTTGTGGTGTTTGGGCTCACATGGCATTTACTAGCTTTCAGAATAAATCTGAAACTCTGAGCACATGGACGTTCACAACACAGGACGTTATGCTTGGTGTTTCTTCACCCTCGTTTTGTGGCGCCTCTCTGCATTTGGTTATTTATTTATTTAGTCTTTATCCGTTTGTTCTCCCAGGTGACCAAGATGGTGAAGACGGTAACGACCCGCACTGTGCGTCAGGTCCCGCTGGGACCGGATGGGCTGCCGATGGCCGACGGGTCGTCGCCGCTGGGCAGCTACACAGACTCCATCGACCGCCGCTTCGTGAAGAACGGCGAGCGCTTCGTCACACCTCAGGCCACGTCCACACTCACGCGCTCCTACAACCACAGCAACTATGGCGACTCGTACTACAGCCCTCACGACGCCTACGGGGACGTCTGTGACAACTACGGCAGCCTGTCCCGTGGCCTTGGCTACCGCCCCTACCGGCCCTACGGCTACCGCATGGAGAACAGTTACACCCTGCCCATCCGTAGGGACGACTACGGGCACGTGGCACAGCCGCAGGTACCGGTGGGCGGCAGCAGCACCATGGACCTGAATCGCTCGCAGCCGGAACGCTTCCAGCCTGAGCCGTATGGACTGGAGGACGACCGGCGCAGCCTCGGCCCTGACGACGAAGAGCCGTACGAGCTGGAGCCCGACTACTCCACCGCCAGCCGCCGCACACTACCCAGCGCCGCACGCGCCATGAGAGAGCCGCTGCGCAACGGTCCTCGCATCAGGTGAGACTCGGGGTCCAATCTCAGTCTGATCAAAGCAATATCAGGATGGTACCGTTGTATGATCTCAGGATGCACTGCACCTTATACCTGAGAACATTAGCTTATATCCGGGTCTGATCTCAGCATCACCTCGGGGAGATTTGGGTCTAATCCGAGTCTGATCTCAGCATCACCTCGGGGAGATTTGGGTCTAATCCGAGTCTGATCTCAGCATCACCTCGGGGAGATTTGGGTCTAATCCGAGTCTGATCTCAGTACCACCTTAAGAAAATGAGCTTAGTAAATGAGTCTTCCATGGTTCGTTAGCATGTTTGCTAATGCTTAAGCCACAGTTCTGCTCTACTTATCATTTTTTTTAACTCTTTTGTTGGCTGTGAAGAATTTGTGCTGGTATTTCCTTCCTCGACGTCTGTCGCTTGCCCTTTGTTGACACAACATGATCCGATCGTGATTTCAAGATACGTCGAGTCTGGTGATCCAAACACTCCACACCTGTATGTCGGTGTTCTGTTTTGTTGACACAGTAGCTTGCGTTCAGGTTCATGGGCCATAGCGTGGGCCGACAATGCCGCGGCGTGGCCGCCGCTGTGTTCTGAAGGAGAGCAGGGACGGAAGAGGAGCGCAGGTAGTTAAGGATAAAGCATCTGTCCGTGTGGCCGAGGGACATCGTCTTGCGTACTTGTAAACAGATGCTTGGCGTGACGACACTGCACGGGGGAGTCGGAATGCTAATGGCTAGCGAGCATGTGGTCGTGTCAGCAGGAGCAGCCGCGTGTCGCTCTCCTCCCCGACTCTTCTCTTTTAATGATTTCAGGCTGAAATGGGCGGGGCGAATGAAATTGATGTTCAGCTCGTTATCGCGAGAGAACTGGTAATGACAAATAATTGTATTCGTCCTAGTCCTTTAGACTAACGGCTGCTGCTTGTCTGGAAAAATAGATCGTAGTTTAGACCGAAATGGCCGTGTTTCAATCGCCAGCCCCACTCTGTCCATCTCTGGCTCCCGCACTGACATTGTCTGGTGCCTGTGTACACACACACACACACATGCACACATGCACACATACACAGGTAGCATGCCCATTCTAGATTTTTAAAGAGCCTGAACAAATAAAGCTGACATTTTACATGAAGTATAGGAGTGTGTGCGTGTGTGTGTGTGTGTTTGGACAATTGTCTGAGGTGTAAAGAAGCACGTTCTGTTCACGCACACACACCCCCCCCCCCTAGCTGAGACAAACTCCTGACTATTTTATACATAGCAGATTGTTATAAGGACACAAAGTTCCGAATTTTTTCCGATCACACTCACGTTTCCTTTCAATTTTGTTTTGCACTTCGCGTCTCCGTAGCGCCCCTATAACAGCACGCCGGAAACGAGGCGGTTCGGCCGTCATAATTACAGCTTGCCGCGCAGCCGGCTCAGAAACCCGCCAATTACGTTCACGAGAAAATTGAGACGTTTCCCACGGAAATCATATCGCCACACTCGAGTCAGGTGGAGTGCGTTTAATCCATTACTGACGCCGCATGAGCGCCGTTTATCCCGTGCACCCTCTCAGCTTGCTCACACTCACCCTCCCGTTTCACTCGGAACTGTTTCGCTTCATCCGTGTTCGTTCAGATTAGCAGGCTTCCATTGCACAGTTACAAGATGATGTTCTCCATTATTCATCACAGTATAACGACCGCACGTAAATACATAACACGTAACAACGACCGTCAAGTGACCTTTACCAAGTGAGGACGTCGAAGGCCAACGTGTTTCCTTTCATACGTTTCATTGTTGTGAGCTGGTTATTGCTCTCTGTGGGAAATTTGCGTCACGTTTGTTATTCGGCCTGGGTAATTGCGCGTATACGCGACGCGTCTGTTCCGCACACCACTTAATTAACATCCGTACTCCCGAACCTCTGATGGTTTTAAAATGGCTCACAGAGGCAGGAGGAGCAAACGTACTCAGGCTTAATTGTCAACAGTTCAGATTCAGGGAAATCACAGAGGGAGCTGAAATGAGCCAATGAAACGACGTTCTCACCCTCCGCTGTAAATTCACACGCTTTACTTCACGTGAAACACCGCTTGTTACTTGATGTTTACAGACGTTGCAGGAGTCTGCGATCTTTATCCGATGCGTACGACACCCGTCACGCTGCTGTTCCTGATAGGCTCCTATCAGCGCAGGACACGCTGGGACGTTAGCTAGCGTTCACTCCGTCGCTGCTACTTCATTATCCCGCGTCTTGTGTGTTCATACTGAGAATATGCGGTAAAAACAAAAGGCAGCCCGAACAGGATGTGTGATCCCAGACGGTGTGTTGGAGCAGGCTCTGATTTATTTCATTACACTTTGCAGATGCAGCAGAGCGCCGCCTGAAACGTCTGTTTGCTCCTGCTCCAAAAACGCATTTTTCATCTGCGTTTTACATCTCCTGTGTAAAGAGCAGGAAACTTTCAATCTTCACTACATAATCAAAAACTGCACTTCACTGCTGCACTGTCGCGCTCGGTGTTTCTCTCTCTCTCTCTCTCTGCCTCATTCTGTTTCTCTCTCTGCCTCATTCTGTTTCTCTCTCTCGTGCTCTTTCTTTGTGTCTGTTTGTCTCTCTTGGTCATTTTCTGTCTCTGTCTTCTTCTGCCTCGCTATTGTCTTCTTAGGTGTCTCTCTATTGCCTTATGTCTCTCTTTGTCTTGCTGTCTCTCTCGGTATTATGTGTCTTTCACTGTATTCTTCTGTGTCTCTCTGACTTCTGTCTCTCTCTCTTGTCTTGTGTGTCTCTATTGTCTTGTCTCTGCCTTCTGTGTCTCACCATCGTCTTCTGCATCTCTCTGTCACTTTGTCTTCTTAGGTGTTTTTCTATTGTCTTCCGTCTTCTGGCCTCTCTTTTTGTCTTGCTGTGTCTCTCTCTGCCTTCTTATGTGTATCTCTTTGTCTTGCTCTGTCTTTCTCTGCCTTCCTATGTGTCTCCCTCTGCCTTTTTATGTGTCTCTTTGTCTTGCTGTGTCTCTCTCTGTATTCTTCTGTGTTTCTTTGTCTGTCTTTATCTTCTGTCTCTGTTTCTGTGTGTCTATCTGAATCTCTCCATCTATCTTTCATTGTCTTCTCTCTCTCTCTCTCTCTCTCCCCACCCCTCTATTTGGATCACTCCTTACTCACCTGCTTGTCATGCCAGGTTGCCACGGAGATGACCCCGAGGCACCCCTAGGGAAGCCACCCTGCCCCTGGTGTGTGTATATCATGAGATCAGACACCGTCTCAGTCTATAAATTGATGAGTTAAGATGACAAGCGGCCAGCCCAGTCCATTAGTGAAGAGATCATTATTGCTACTGAACAAGTGCACATGCCCTTTTTGAAGAAAAGGAAATAAATTTGCGCAGGAAGTCATGATGTGTGAACGTATAAAAGCTACACGGTTCCTTCACAGCCTGCAGGTCATTTATGCTGAACTTCAAAGTGAACGTGCGTGAAACGCTCTCCGTGTGGGAGATGGAAAGATTCCTAGAGCGCTTCGTTCCTCTCGCTGCCCTCCTCCCTGGGTTTTTGCCTTATAAGGAGTGGTTTGATGCAGGCCAGGTTATTAACAAAATGATCAGTTATAGTTAGAAGTAGGAGCTTCAATCATCAGCACTCGGGTCCTAGTGCCAGTGTCGTTCCTGTCCCGGGAATACACACAGCTCTAAAGGTTTAAATGCAAATCCTGACATTCCCATCACTCAGACCAAGTGGCTGAGCTCGCAGGAATTTCAATTTTCAATGTGTGTGTGTGTGTGTGTGTGTGTGTGTGTGTGTGTGTGTGTGTCGCTCAAGTGGTTATGACAATGACCTCATTTATCAAGGCTCTTTCTATTATATCTAGTACGTCACATTACCCACAAACACCTTCCTTAGCCGAATACACTTACCCTGACAGAATAATTTCTGCTTACACTCACACACACACACCTTGTGAGCACGACAAGGATTTCTGCAAGCTTTTGATTGATTCAGAACCTCTCCAGCTAACTGAAGAGTGACACTTTGGCAGAAATCAGTCATCACACACACACACAACTTAATCAGCCGTCTCCGTTAGCATACTATATTTAAAAAGATCTTTTTGCAACGTCTAAGATACAAGCAGATAAATCCAATCTAATCCGGGCGTCTCTTTTCTAAACCCGTAGCAGCTTTGGCGCTAACGAACGCTTGCTTTATTACAGCGCTTTGAAGTAGAGCCGTAATTAAAGAATTATATAAAGCGTAATGCTAAAAAAAGAAAGTTAAATAGATTCACGTACACACATAATAAACATTGTGCAATGCCATGTTCATATACTTATAAACTTCTGCAAACTTAACACCGGCTGAAGAGCAGGAATTTCAGCCCACACCGAAATGTAACGCTCGGCCCGAGAGCAGGAGACAGTAAAAGACGGAACACTGGCTTTGTAAAAGTACCCGAGCGTACTGAAGACTCACAGCGGAGTGCTACTTTTAATCACATCCTCAGTCTCTCCTGCTTAAGATCTCAGCATGGACTGGCTTTCAGCCCCGAGAAACATTCAGGCTTTTAAAAAGTCCACCATTTGTTTTATTTCATGACTTATTTATGCGCGAGGTTACGACTCCGGTAAAGCCCGGCTTCGCCGAGTGACTCCCATGCCCACTTTTAAAACGAAACACTCCTGCAAACCCGAGTACATCCAGCGCACGTTCTATTAACAGCTGGTACGTCTCTGGAAAAAATTTCGGTGGCATCACGTTAACTGAGATCTGCGCAGGTCGGCGTTTGCAGGCATGGCCTGTCCGGCGTTTTTTTCTTGAGAAACTATAATAGGTATATATTCAAGTCTCAGCTAAAATGTCGCGCTTTGTCAATGGAGCTGAAATCCCAACCCGTGGTTTTTGCATTAGAGCAATGAAGGTGGTGAGTTCAAGTCCCGGGAGTACCCAAGGTCAACGTTAAGCCACTGAGCAACACCATTAACCCTCAAACTGCGCAGCCGCAGTCTTGGATCGGATTCCGCCTTAAGCGGAATTCCCTTTAGATTAACCATCTGACCAGTGAATAAATGGCAACGTCTCAGGCTGATATAGAGGTATCCCACTGATCCAGAATGATATTCACAGGATTCAGTGCTTTAAAATTCATCAGCAGTTCGTAAAGGACAATTTAGCTGTGTAACACGATAGCCTGTGGGTTAGACGGCAGCGCTCGCTTGGGACCGAGAGACAGGAATTCAGCGTGTTTTATTTTCTGTATTCCTGCCCGACTAATCAGGAACTGATAGAGATGTCGCAGTCCAACCGTGCTTTCCTAAGGCATCGTGCAACACTGTCACCTTCCATTGCTGTCTCCTCTCTCTCTGTCTCTCTCTCTCTCTCTCCTTCCCTCCTGTAACCTCACTCTCGCTGTCATTAATAAAAGCACTGCTCCTCTCAGGCACAGTCCATTAATAAGGAAGTGGCAGCTGCTCCTCTGATCAACAGGACTGGCTGCTTTGCTTTGACAGCGCGCTTAATAGCCATCCACACTTGCTGCTCACCTGACTCTGTTTTCTCTCTATCTCCGCGCTTTGGCGTCTCCATTACTCTCCGTCTCACCGCGACCGCTCCACTTAAACCTGTTTTCTTCCCCACGCCTGTCTTCACTCGTGACTCATCTTCTCAGACGATCTGTCCATCTCCGAAAGGAGCCGTTTCTGCTTTTCCCGGGGCGCCCCAATAATTTTGTTCACTCTCTGTCTGTCGGCGTCTCGCCGCTTGACACGGAAATGATCGGCGAGTGACCACGGTGTCATTTTCACGTGTCAGTGAGTGTCGAGTCTTTTTGTTAAGTAAAAGAGCCGTTTCGCTGGACCCGCTTTCAGAAAATTCCTTCTGTGTGTGCCAAACCCTTAAGCCTTATTTTTTTTGTCCTGCTTTGTTCTAGTTTATTACTTCATGATATATCATGTGATCAGAGAACTTGATCAGAAGTTCAGATGAAAATGAACCTAACCATCATATCTCTCTTTCTCTGCCCCTAAACAGAGGCTACGATGACCCCATTGAGTCAGAGCTAATTGATGAGCGGCACCGCTATGCTCCAGACATGTACCCCGCCCCGCTTGCACAGCCCGAGCGGGGCAGCACGGCCAGCCTGGACGGTGGTATCGATGGTGGCTTGGCGCGTCAGGACCCGCGCTGCTGGCGTGACCCGGACCTCCCTGAGGTCATAGCTATGCTGGGCCACCCTCTCGATCCGGTCAAGGCCAACGCCGCCGCCTACCTGCAGCACCTGTGCTACGAGAACGACACGGTGAAGAAGGCCGTGCGCCAGCTGAACGGCATCCCGGCTCTAGTGGCCTTGCTCGAGCACCCCAAGGGGGAAGTGCAGCGCAAGGCATGCGGAGCTCTGCGCAACCTCTCCTTCGGCAAGGACAACGAAAACAAGGTGGCCATTAGGGGCTGCGACGGCATCCCCTCTCTCGTTCGCCTGCTCAGGAAAAGCGGCGACGCCGAGGTCCGCGAGCTCGTCACAGGTACGCTGTCTATTGTTATCGGTCTTGATTTACATAGAGAGTTGAGTGACAAAAATGTACACGTACTAGTTGCAGCTGTGGAGATGTCGACTAGCCAGGTCATGAAAATAGCAGGGAGGTAGACGGTAAAGACCCAAACCCAGATTAATTATTTTGCACATTTATGATACAGATTTATTTACTTTCTTACTCGTACCCTAAAAGATCATTGAAGCTGGAAACGGTTTCTGTAGCCTGTCTGTGGGGTTAAGTATATATAATACAATAATAATATATATATAATACAACAGCCTCAAAATAACAGTGTCTGACTTGTAGAAATTAGTAGCCATGTAACACCTAATAGGAATAGCAGAGTTTTCTCTGACAGCACGATTGTTCTACTAAAACGAGTGGATTTGAGATGATGCATCCAGCTTCAGCCCACTAATAGCATTTTTGTCCTTATTTTGCAATGTTCTGTTTCAGTGCCGAAGCCATCATCACTTTTCTTTATCCATGCGTATTTAAGGAATGAAACCTGACAACTTGTCCCACATCTCAGCTACTTCTAAGGCGCAACAAATCTTCAGTCCCGGAGGACCTCCCTAGCGTTCACGTTTAATGCTTAAAACCTGCTTTCTTCTGCCTGCCGCATGCAGCATGATGATGAAGTACGAGAGCTGCTAATACCAGCGCTAAGCTTCTGGCATGGCAGGAGATGGACATGTTGGTCCAGTCTTAAAGAACGTGCGGTCCAGAGTCTGGCCTGCCAGGAGATATTTTGGGGCTGTTCTGGATAAGGGTCAATGAGCTCTGCTGTCCAGAGTGCGCCATCTTGGAAGATGGCCATGACGATCCTAATTTTAATAATTGGGAGCATTTATTTTGGTTGCTGCACACCAGACGATATTTTTTGTTCTAATATACTGATTGAGGATGAGTCTTTTGAGCACGATTCCCATAGTCTGTCCTTTTATAAGATGTCCTAAAGTACTGACTCTAGATCAGTTTTACTTAAGCAGGCTTTCCGGAGTCTGTCACATGAGAAGATATTTTGGGCTGCGGTTCTGGATCTGGATCAGTCTTACTGAGCCCTGCTGTCCAGCGTCTGGATTCCTGAAAGATGATGATTTGGTTTCTGCATGCCAGAAGGTGTTTTGGGCTGGTGTACTGATTCTGGATCAGCCTTACAGAACATGTTCCAGACTGTGGCCTACCAGAAGGTCTCAATGTACTGATTCTGTATCAGTCTTAGGGAAGTACATGGTCCAAAGCCTGGCATAGCAGACGATATTTTGGCGCGGTGTACTGGTTCTGGATCAGTCTGATTAAGCACTACTATTGTGTGTCTGGCATACCATGACTTTTTATTTGAGGGGGAAATCAATTTTATAGAGCATGCTGTCCAGTTCAAGTCCACTCGACTAAGTCGGATATGAACTTCCTTCAATTCGGTATTTTAGAGTGCACACTTGTGCAACGCCAGATTTTTCTGACTGATGCTGATCCTGGATCATTTGTTCAGCCTGCCTTGCTTTGTTCAATCTCCTGGTGATTTGCTAAATGGCCCTGGGAGAGTACAATAGGGTTTTGTCCCCCTCCAGCTAATGCTTTAATCCACTTACCGGTTTTACCTGGCCTGCTTTTACAGGAGTACTGAAAAATCCAACAGAGAGGCTTATAGTAGCTGCGATTAAACCCCAGCACTACAGAGATCAGGTTAGCATGGGTGGTCTAAAGGTTTTTAACTTCCTCTTACCTTAACCCATTTATAGTTACCCTTTGCCTAGAGTGCCTTGTGTTCGAGGTTGCTCAGAGATGGAGTGTGAGTGAGTAGTTGGCTAGCTCTAATCAAACCTGTGGCTTCATGGCCAGAGCAATGTTCTCTCAGCTCTGGGCTTGAAGGTCCCACAGTACTGAAGAGCACTCTATCCGCCTTGTTAGCGACCACAAAAAGTGGAAAGTGGGGTTACTTCTTGAAAATGGGAAGATGAACTTGCATTATTATTTCTTTTCCAGCACAATAATTCTGGATAGAACTGTACACCAGTGGCCAGCGTTGTCTCATTAGGATGAACGCTCAATAGGTTTTGCTTCTGATATGAGTGAGCACAGAGAAGGCACGGGATTCCTGCACCATGTGAGGTCTGTAAGCCAGTGAAGGCGACCATGCCCCAGCTGCGATGATTGCTTTTACAGCACAGTGGGCCTTTCAATCAGGACTAAAAATAGCAACAAGCGGGAGGGCCTCGGCCCCGGCCCCAAATGCCCATATGGTTTTAGCTGGCGAGACCCCTATGAAAACACCACCCCTTCATAATATGGGATCAGTGCAAGGGACTGGGCACTACACAGCCCCATTAAAAATAATTGCAGGGTCTCAAAAATAGAAAGAGTTCATCATCGAGGTTTTCATTCCATTCAGTGAAAAACCTCAGCAGCCCACTGTTCCCTCTGAGGAAGGTCTACTCATAGCAGTGGCATGTGTTGGAAGCGCTTCCTTCTCTTTTCTTCTCTGTTTGAAAAATGCCACATTAAAAGCTCCTGAATTGGCGTTAGCAAAAATGAAGCAACCTAATAATGTTCAGTATGAAGCAGGACCTGCTCTGGTGTTCTTGTATAAAACCCTTCACGGAGAGAATGCTTGTGATCGAGAGAACGCAAGGAAGCTAATTCTTGTCCATACGTTTTGGGTTACATCCTTGTCTCTGCTGTGTCAATCAAATTTGGTCAGATGGGCTTAAAGCGGGTGGCATTTTCGAAGAATTATTCCTTTCTTCACCCTCCTGACACTCGCCCGCTCCGTCACCTTCACTCAGTCTGGGCCGTAACAGCACTTCTAATGAATGGCCCGTGAGGGCAGCGTGTCTTCTGCTCCTTGCGAAATTGAATTAGCTGGAAGGCTGCGGTGCCGAGCAGGAAACTGCAAACCCAATAAAGTTGCAAATGCACACACACACAGAGAGAGAGAGAGAGAGAGAGCTTCCTCAGGGCACAGCACACAATTTCATCCCTTCTTTTGGATTTGGTTTCTGAGGAATCTAGCTAAAGGGGATTTACTGAGAAATAGGTGACATCAGACAGCAGCATGTGTTTAATCTTTGGTCAAAACAAGGGCCTTCCAGTCACCTCTCAAATCTGCACCGCTGTGAAGTGGGGTCAAAAGAGAAACATCGTCTTGTAGAGTCAGGGATACGTAGACTCGCAGACATGTAGCCTCAAAGACGTATAGACTCAGGGACACAATGTGTTGTAGAATCAGGGACATGTAAGAACCAATGACGGACTCGGGGACACCGAGTCAGAGACATGTAGAGGCTTGAAGAATCGGAGATGTTTCCGAGGGACCTGTGCAATTAGGAATCCATAGGGATGTGTAGAGTCCGAGTCAGTGTTTTCCAGCTTAATTTAATGAGTGTTGGAGGTCCACTTTTGCACTACAGGGAGTGGCTCTGTATTTCTGAACATTTGAGCTTTGGTTCTTTTTTTTGTTTGTTTTTTGTTTTGTTTTTTACCCTCTTCATATTGACCAAGATTTTGGTTTTCTCATCATGCATCTTATTCTTCTGTAGAGACTTTGATTTACTGTTTTTGCGGTTTTACTCGTCTCCCAGCGAGTTTATTTTGGAAAATATTGGCTCCGTCAGACATTTTTTCTCCCTGCAGCATCGAATGCTCGCAAGCTCTCCCGCCGCAAGCCACATTCAATAGCTTTCCTTGTACGAGGCACCGACTAGATCAACTTATTACCACACATAATAACCAAACCACCACTGGGGTTTGGAAAAAAAATCAGCGTGTCACATGCAATGCGGCGCTCCAGGACAAGTTCCCACTTTCTCTTACATCACAGGAAATGAAATGTAATGATTGGGTTTTAATGGCTCAGTCGTTGGTATAAACCTGCCTCAGACACTGTCAGGTTGTGTCTTACTACCTGAGGGAAATGAGGTGAGCGGGATAGTCTGGCAGCGCGCGTCTACGCGGTCTCGTACATTACCCAGACATTTCAAAGGAACGTGTTACCAATGAAGTCTTAACCAAATTTGAACCATTTTAACGCAATGTGCCTTTATGTTGCTACATCTTATTTCCTGGCTCCGAACGATGCGTTTTTCGTGACGTCTGCACCAGCGTCAGGTGGGACAGTGTTTGTTAATGGTCACGAGAGGTAGCTTTTCTAGCTTCCGTTGCCAAACGAAAGAGCCGAGAGGCAACGCAGGGGCTTCTGGGAGGCGTATTATTTTTAGATCCGGAACCATTTCTGACCGTGTGGATTCAGCTGGATTGGGGTGGGGGAGAAATGTTTACGAAATGGGAACAGGCATGACGGTGTTGCAACCAGAACGGCACTCCTTCGCTCCCAGAATTCCCCAGGCCTCGCAGTTCACGACTCCTAGAAGTTCTGAGAATAAAACCGAAACACGGCGCATCGAATGTCTGCACCGAACGTTTTGTAGTAATGAAACCAGAGACCGAACTCTTGACAGGTTTCATTTGTTCTTTGTAGCGAGACACATGTCTGTCGTGTTTGTATGTCTCTCGTGATCACCGCTCTGATCTGCTGATGCGAGCGGCGCTGAATGACGTGTGGATCCAAGAGAGTTGCCGCACCTGAGCCGCCTTGCTCTTTCTTCTCGCTCCCTCTTTGTGTAGAGAGAGATCTGAGAGGGTCGGAAACTTCGCTGCACGACCTTGATTTCTTTTCGATTTCGTGGTTTTGTTCTCTCAAGCACATTTTCTTTTTTTTATCTCCGTGTTTTTGACAGGAACGTTGTGGAATTTGTCTTCGTACGAGCCGTTGAAGATGGTGATCATAAACCACGCGCTGCAGACCATGACCAACGAAGTGATCATCCCACACTCGGGCTGGGAGGCCGAGCCCAACGAGGACTCGAAGCCCAGGGACGCCCAGTGGACCACCGTCTTCAAGAACACATCCGGATGCCTGCGGTACTCGCCAGCTCACAAAGCAGCTTGCGCAATAATTTTGGTTCAGTGTCCCGAAACAAATTTTAGCTCTTATTTAATTTCATATGGTGGTTGGCATGAATAAAACCCTCATTTTGTTTTTTTTAATATATATATATGCAATGGCTGACCTTTCATTGAGTACAATAACTCCTCATGTCTGAACCAGAGCATAAGTTTAGTCTCCGACTATAAAAGGGTTTTAATTAAGAACACGCATCGGCAGGGGGTTTTAATCCAAGGTCAGAATGTCGACGCCTTCCTTTAATCATCTCAATAACTCCACAGTGTTAGCGATGCAGTCGAGGTCGCCGAGTTTGTGCACAGTGGCCTTTTCCCGTCCAATCTAATACTAATTTGTTTTCAGAAGGTCCCCGGGGACAAAGGGAGAGACGCATTTAAGCAGCGTTTAGCCGCGGCCGTCCATTAAATAGCCACTCAGAGCTGTTTGCAAAGGTACTAGCAGAACAAAGGCTTTTTTATTGCAAGGGCTTTTAAGAGGAAAGCAGATAAGTGAATTAAATGAAAAGCCCCAAAATAGACAGGTGCTTAAAGTTATTTAACGAGAGTCAGTGAAGAACATTTAACAAGAGTTTTATTTCTGTGGTACTTTACTTTTCTAGGAAAACAGATAAGGAAAGCAGTACATCAGATTCAGTTCTGTGGGATCAGTGCTGCACAGGCTAGTGCTGTTTTAGACCTCTGAGAGCGAACACATTGGCTAATTACAGCCTTGCTAGATATCATTTATACTGTGAGACGTGGCTAAGTTAGCATGCGACCAAGTTTCTCATAATTGCCTATAGGAATTGTTGTAAGGGTGATCACGTTTCAGGGCACTTTCACACCTTGTCAGTCAGTTTGCTAAATCCATGTCTTGGAGAACACGGAATCGGCGCTAAATAAATGAATAGGTGTTTATATAATAGGTTGTTCCAAATCCCCAGAACACATGGCGTTACTGCAGTTCGACAGCTCTGCCCTTTGGCTCACTTTAGCAGTACACATCTACACAAATGGTGCAACCTGAAACACATGGCAGGTTTAACTCGCTTCCTGCAGGTGAGTCAGGCATTTCTCACAGTTCAGCTCCTGTAGGTAATCTAATTCAGTCGGTTTCTTCACTATGTGCAGCTGAGTCGATTCAGAGTTGAATCACTTTCCCCTAGAATTCTCTTCCTGTAGGTGAGTCGATTCAGAGTTGAATCACTTTCCCCTAGAGTTCACTCCCTGCAGTTGAGTCGATTCAGATTGATTCACTTTCCACTAGAGTTCACTCCATGCAGGTGAGTCGATTCAGAGTTGAATCACTTTCCCCTAGAATTCTCTTACTGCAGGTGAGTCGATTCAGAGTTGAATCACTTTCCACTAGAGTTCACTCCATGCAGTTGAGTCGATTCAGATTGAATCACTTTCCACTAGAGCACTCCATGCAGGTGAACTGATTCAGGGTCAAATCACTTTCTCAGTGATTTCTTAATTTCTTCACTTTCTTCATTTTTTTTTTATTTTCACAGTGGCTTTTGGATAAACCTGGGCATTTTGTTTATTTCCTAACAAGTGGAAGAACAGTGAATGGTGTGAGGTTCTGTAAATGCTACGTGTTTGATTGGGAATTTTAGATACATAGAGGAATTTTGTCCCTTAGGAGGTCTTTAACCAAATGATGCCATTTCTATGTAACCTGTATCACTTAACCTCTGGATTAGTGTTCATTTTTTATCTTTAAAAGCATATTATTCAGTAACTGCTATGAATAATTCAGTATCCACACTGAAACTAATGGGAATGGTGTTTCATTATGAGAGTGAGGCGTGTAAGCCTGGACCCTGAACTCCTGGGGCTTTAAGTGCATTAGCTAGCATTAACAGGTCTGTCCTAACCCATATCAACACCTCTGAAGCTCGTTTACAATTTCCTGGAATTATGAGCACTCCTGTATATTACGAATTTCACTGACATGGTGTTAAGCGTATGTGAAAATTGCTTGACTCAGGATCTAGGCCCGGTGCTCAAAGTGGAAAACGGAGACGTGATGCCGTGAAGGTTCAATAGAGGCGATTATATCTTGCTCATCGTGCCAAGGCGTATAAACGTTTCCTGAAGTATGACTAGCCAATCAGATTACAGCCAGCGAGAGTGAAGTGTTCAGCTAAATGTACAATATAGGTGTTAATGCTGTTACTATCAGCCACGATGAACGTAATGACTGGTCCAATATGACACTAAATTGAAAAGGGAAGTCACTAACATCGCTAATAGCTGTTAGGTAAGTCACGACTGTAGTGTTATTATTTCGTCCCGATTGCCCTGCTGCAGAAGCAGGATTCTACACATCCCATGCCTTGTCACACCGCCCCTACGCTGAGCACGAACAGCAGATTCAGAAGGCAGGGATGTAATGAAGAGCTGCTGTGTTTTGTGACAGTGAAGAGCAGGATAATGCCTGCTTGTTTGTTCCGCATGTCAGTGGCGGTGTACAGGCTGAAATCGATCCTCATGGCCTCGCGCTCTCTCCCTCTCTGTATTGATGCTCTCATTAGCAGCTTTCCTCTGATCATTTCAGCTGCGCAGCGTCTGATTAAACTCTCCCAGCCCGAGTATTTCCATGGTTACTCCGCGTCACTCCACCGTAACCTGAGAGGAGCTGGGTACAGCAGAGAAACGTTTTCATGGCCTCGCTGTTTTTCCTCAGATGACATTTCTAGAACTCTGGGACTGGACCCAGGGAAGGGGTGAGAGAGAGAGAGAGAGTGCACAAGAAAGTAATGGGTGGGGTGGGGATTGGACAGGGAGATGGACAGAAAGAGGTCATATTTGGTTTGGCCCCTTTAGCATGTCTCAGGGTTCTGTCCTTTAATATTCAGGGTTAACAGTTAAGGGTTCTTTGGTTGACCTCTATTTCTCATCCCTAAGGGTTCTTGTTTTTTCCCCTCTGCGAGAACTTGTAAAGTTTATGTGTAGAGGCTTGTAGTTGAGGATTTCCATTGTAGATCATGCTCCTCTTACTAATCTTTCAGGAAACTGTATAAGACGACCATCTGAAGAGCATCCGAACCCGTTCAGGAGCACTGTGTAGCAGTAACAGTGTGAGACGAGTTTCAGTTTCAGACAGTAAATACACAGGACAGTGTAGCTAACGACAGCTGGCACTGTATTAATGTGGAACCACACAGTGCACCTTAACATTCGCCTGTCTCTATCTCTCTCTCTGTACCTGTCTCTCTCTCGGCATGTAGCCCTGATTAACTGACCTTAAGGCCTGCGGGGTCTGATAAGCCCGAAATTGCATTCCTCCTCCATCCCTCTTTCATTTTCAGCATCTCTCCTCTCCCGCCTGCAGATTCTGCCTCTTGCCCTGTAGCAGTTTAATCAGTATAATCAGGCTTGGCTTTGACAGCAGAGACCGCGTGCCAAGGAGAGTTAGACAGAGATACACACCGAGATACAGACAGACAGGCAGGCAGACAGACAGACAGTCAGTCTCTGGCCCTGCAGGTTGTAGAACACACTCGGGAATATTAGCACCGAGGCTCCATGCCCGCGTTCCGCCAGCCCCCGATGCCACTCCGTCTCCATCCGCGCCACTCTGCCCGTATCCATGGCAACTGTAAGCACCGACATCTGTTGCCTAGGAAGCAGCTCGGGGCCTGAACCTGATTTGCCACGAACAGCGTTGATGGCACAGCTGAAGCTGAAGGGTGTGCGAGACAAACGTGTGCGTGCAGGATGAAAGACGACGTCACTCTCATATGTATCCTTAATCAACAACACATGCGCTCCAGATGTTGCTTTAGTGTATTATCATAAAAGGACAGCGTAATTACTTCTTTTTCTTACATGTTGCTAAATATTTTCGCGTACAGCAACAAGTTTGTTTTTCATCCAGTGAATGTGTAAACTCTCCCAGCTGTCCTACATTTTTATAAAACTGTGTGTGTGTGTGTGTGTGTGTGCAGGAACGTGAGCTCGGATGGAGCGGAGGCGCGCAGGAGGCTGCGGGAGTGCGACGGCCTGGTGGACGCCCTGCTCCATGCTCTACTGTCAGCCGTGGGGAAGAAGGACATGGACAACAAGGTGAGCCTCGCCACGCTCTCATTACAAAAGAGGACGTTTTAGGAGACTAGAATTTGGACGCTACATCTGTCAAGTTTTCTCTTTTGATAGGCAGTTTTTTCAAATAAGCTTTCAAACTCCAGCCAGCGAATGCTCGGGATAATGATGCACTCGGGAGCGTGCCGTTATAGGAAGTTAATCAGCGACAGTGTAGCGTGATGAAGCAGAGCTGCTGTTTTTAATTCAGTTCTAAAAAATTCATCAGCACTTTTATTCTGACCAATCAGGGTCGAGAATTCAGCAGCCGTGTGGTATGAATGTCTGTTTGTTTGTTTTTTTCCCCAGTCCGTGGAGAACTGCGTGTGCATCATGAGGAACCTTTCCTACCACGTTCACAGAGAAGTCCCGGGAGCAGAGAAGTTCCAGGACCCGTCGTCTCTTCAGGCTCCGGGCTCCACGGGGACCCACAGGAAGAAGAAGGACGACGCTGGCTGCTTCGGTGGCAAGAAGGCCAAAGGTCCGTTTGTAGAATTAAAAATGAGGTGGAGTTGTTGTGAGGCAAACCTCGAAGAAGCCCAGGATTAGTCAGAGTATGTGTACCTGTCAGTTGTGTGTGTGTGTGTGTGTGTTGTGGCATGGCAGCGATGGCTGTTGCGCGTCTGTGGTCCCGTGTGATGACTCAGGAGTGGTTAAATAGGCACTAGTGACGAGCGTGCGTGAGCTGACTCAGACGCCGCGCGTGTAAACAGTGTAGAAGGAGCCGGCGGTGGTGTTCTTTGAAGCATGCCAGCAGTAACCCACCCTTTCCTCTCTCTATTAATCCACAAGGTCAGAAATGACACCAGCGAATAATTATTCTCCAGTCACGTCTACAGCAGCGCCAATTAAGCCGCAACATCTTATGTCTGTAAATCACAGTGACGTCAGCGACCGCTGTCTCCCGAACGCGCGGGATGGAGAACGAGGGCCGGTTGCATTTAAGCGTCTAAGCTGGAAAACGTGTCGACGACAAGTGTACGTTTCCCTTCCTAGCGACTTGTTAGCTCCGTTATAAAGGGAGGGTCAAAATGCGTTCGTGACAGTGTAAATGGTCAGATGCCTGATTACTCCTTTGATGTTCTGCTAGTTAGTACAGCCACAGTAAGTATCATGCAACACACCCATTTATATCATGCCTCTTCTCTTCTCTTCTTTTCCTTGTGCTTTGCTGCTGCTGCACCGGCTAACTGTAGAGGAATGGTTTAACCAAGGTGAGTTTCTCCTTCACGTTCCCCCCATCCATCACCCCGTCTCCGCCCGTGTGTGTTCTGTGTCTGACACGGCCGCCGTAGAAGCCAGACGTTTGTTCACATCATATCATTTATCCTGTGTCCTGTTTGAGTGGCTTGTTCGTTGTGTGTGTGTGTGCGTGTGTGTGTGCGTGTGTGTGTGCGTGTGTGTGTGCGTGTGTGTGTGCGTGTGTGTGTGCGT
>JAQQZX010000014.1:1166805-1192301 GCA_030068355.1 Notoglanidium maculatum | reverse complement strand
TGACAGGTGTGACATGTGACACTTGTCGTTAATCTTCTGTAATTGTTAGGGAAAATGAGGCCTTTCTACTTGTGTGTGTCTCTCTCTCTCTCTCTCTCTCTCTCTCTCTCTCTCTCTCTCAGCAACGCAGTTTTAATTAGAGCAGGTGAGCCACAGAGACGTACATAACACAGAGCTGCATGTCAGACAGCACTCACAGCTTCCTGGAGTTTCTCTTCAATATCAGGAAACTAATGGGTTTTTTTTGTGTGTGTGTTTTGAGTGATACTGCACATTATTGATGTATCGACTTTGTTAGGCGACTCTCGTTGCAGGATTTGTCATCTTGTGCGTTATTGTTATTTAACAAAATACAGGAAAGCACATAGCTGTCGATGGGAAGTTTTCTGTAGCAACATAGTTATTTAAACTTCATGAAGGAGTCTACAGTTTCAGCGCGTCGAAACGGTATGCGTTCAAAGCCGAGGTGTTTTTTTGTTTTTGTTTGTTTGTTTGTTTTTCCCCCAACCTCTGAAGAAAGAGAAAGTCACGAGGCTGGGCGAGGTTCCGACTGTTTATCGCTGCTACAGCGTTGACGCGTCAAGCTGCACTCTAGAAATGGAGGTGAGGAGAAGAATTGAGCGAGGGAGCTGCTGTGTTTATTTCTCGAGTGGAGATCAGACACACGAGCTCGAAGTGCCGTCACGGCATATTTTCTAAAACCAGAGACCGAGAGAGAGAGGAGCGGAAAAACAAAAGCCTTGAAGAGGGAGAGAGAGGGAGGCACGTAAACAAGAGAGGTGATGAGAAAACCAAAGCGACTCAGAGGGGGACAGGGAATGAAGAGAAGGCAGGGATTTGGAGGAAAAGCGCTTCCAAATCAAAGCCGGCGTGTCTCCGCGTTCGGCAGATGGCTCCAAGACGGTGGTTTTTTTTGTAATTGCCGAGCCTAAACTCCTCTGTGTTTATTTTGCTGTGCAGCGAAGGGGCTGTCAGATTTGTCAGAACATCACACCCCCTTTCTTGGAGCAGTTCCCTTCGAAAAACATCTGACTCTGTGCTGTGTTTGAGTCGAGGCAGATTGTGGACCTCACCCACAGACATCTGTCTCTCTTTCATCCTCCAGCTCCTTTGGTATGTGTATGTAGAGCGTGCTGGAAAGCGAGTCGGATCCCAGTCCCGCCTGTTTTTCAGACTCGTTTGTATTCACATGCGCTGCGTTTCTAAGCAGGTGTTAAATTTTTTTGAAGCACTCCCCTCACACGCAGCCTGCTGTCCCGCTTTTATTAGCACAGCCACCACTTGCTTGTCTCCTCGGAGAGGATGAGCCAGACAAGGTGAAGGTCACATTTGGATGCTAACTGCATCAGAGGTGGCATTTGTGTGCCGCGTACTGGAAGGGGCGGAGCTCCGAGCCCACTCACACTGCGCCCGTCAGTCTTCCCACTCAGAGCAGATAAAAGACCGTCACACCTCGCAGTCCTTTTCTCTGTCTTTCCTTCTGTCTCTTTTTTATTCACACTGAAGAGATTTGCCAGCGTGACTGGCCAGAGGTTGCCTTGGTGATGCTAGCTGCTGGATTTCCCGCGGGTTAGTGGATTCTAGTGTTTCATTCAGTTACTGTCTCTCTCGCATTCACACTCTTATACACACACACTCTCTCTGTTATCCCCCTCTGCTTTCCAGACCAGACTGTTGCTCTGCCGTCGAAAGATAAGCTTGTGTTTAGCTAAACACAGCTCTTTTTATACACAGTCACAATCATGCGCCTTACAAAACATCGGTCTGTCCTGCTGGTCCAATGTAAATGCGAATACTGTCAACCTTTAACCAGACATACGGTGTTGTCATTATAGAAGACTGTAGAAGCTCCCGTGTCTCCGTCATAACATCCTGGTCATGCTACAGCCATTCATGCCCAGGAGTCCTAGCGAGCACGATTGGCCGTCCTGGCAAGGTGGGAGGGGCATACTTTGTCTCCCTGTCAATCATAGTGGCACTAGCCGATTGTCGCAGTCTATGAGCTCGTGTACAGTATGTGGAAGAGGGCGGACAACACTTCCCGGAGCGTGTTACGCCGCCATGTGACACAAAGGTTTGAAGATGTGGTGGCTCAGAGTGTCTCGGGAAGGTTTCCGAATTTCATAAGCTAAGAACAAACATGTTCCTGGTATTCCCTACAAAAACCACTCGGAGCTTAGATCGTGCACGGAAGCCAACCGAAGCCTTAAACCTCTCTCTCTCACAAGTTTCTATAAGATGTTATAGCCCCTCTTTATCTCCAAAAGCTTTCCTGTCTATTTTTGATGTCAAACCCAAAACGCAGGATATTTGCTTGGGACTCGTCTTACACAAACGTTAATTGACTTTGAAGAATTGATTACGCTGAAATCCATTACATCCACCAGCGTGATTTCAATTAACCGCGGCTTAAAAGTACTCGGCCCCAGTGCGGAGAAAACGGCTGCGGCCAATTAGAGGTCAATAGCAGCGTTTGGCCCTAATCAGCCGCTAATGAAGATCTGGAAGATAACGATAATGAAGAAGTGGCACTGGGCACAACGGTGGTGTTTATTGACGAGCAAGACCTTAATTTCACCAGCGTGAGTGTGGATAGGAAGATGGAAGGAAGGAAAGGATGAGTGCAGCTGTAAAGCATGCAGCAATGCGAGCGTTTGATTGAGGAATCAGAAGCAGATGGACTTCCTGGATCAGATGGCACAGTGGCGGCGCCAAGCAGCTGTTAGTGTGTTCTCGCACAGCACTGCCTGCCTGGATGTAACACTGTTGGTTCCCGTAACAGTGCTGGGAGCTTTTCCTGAAGTAAGCTTCGTCAGACCGAGTAAAAACAAAGGTGCTTTTGTTTTTGTGTCCATCTCCCCAAACTTCCTTTCACCAGACGGTTTTTTGAATCCCCGGATGGATGACGTTGTGCGTGCGGAGATGCTGCCAGTCTCTTGCCGCCCTTCTGACACTCAGAAACAAAGGCAGCGTGCTGGCATTGGGACTTCCTGCCACAGCGAGGTCTGATGTCCTCAACACACACAGAGCTGAGCTTTTAAAGTGGACACAAACTTCATCCTGCTGTGGCTTAATGGACTCGAGCGGCTGCCTCTTTCTTTACTCATTCTATTGAGAAGACACTTTTTAGAAGCCTAGGTCTCTTCTTCCTCCTCCTGGGGTTTGTTCATGGATAAAAGATCAGCATGCTTGTTCTTTTCTTCTTATTTCAGCTGATTATGTGCAAGCTCCTTGTTTCATAATACATTTTGGTCAATTCATTTGCTGTGCGGTTTCATAACTCTCTGTGCACAAAGCTTCCTAGGTTTTTTTTTTCTTCTTTCTCTACAGAGATACCAAAAGGGAGTGTGTGGTAAAATATGTGACACACACACACACACACACTGAGTAAATTATGAATCATGCCTGATGGTTTATCTCCATTTATTAACATTCTACAGATCACAACACCTCAACCAATAAGGATGATCCCTGAATCAGTGAGTATAATGGTTCGTTGGTGAGCTGGAGGATTCAAGTTTGAACCGCACTGAAATGTTTTATGGTCGTTCCAAACGTTTCTTCGTAGGAGGTTAACCTAACACGCATACAAACCAAAATAAGGTTCAATTCAATTCAATTTTGCCCTTTTAACACTAGACTTGGTCACAAAGCAGTTTTACAGAAATCCAGATGTGGATTTAAAGCGGCAGTGACCGATCCAGAGGAAATGGTGGGGCGGAACAAATTCCTGAGATGGCATGAGGAAGAAACCTTGAGTCAAAGAGAGCGAGTACTCTTCGAGATGACAACGGATAGCGTGATTCTAAACTAGAAGGGCAATCGGAGAGCGCAGACCTCGCAGAAGGGCAATAGTGTACACTGGTATGATATGCAAAGCTGCAACCACAAACATGGATACATTTTCAATTGAGGCATCGTATTTCTACATTGACTGTGTTTTGTCACCATTGAACTATACCGTTATCTACTGGATCTTAAGACGTGTGGCGCACACTTCAGCCGAGCCTAAATTCCATACCTCGCAACATTAGCGAACACCAAACTAAATTCATGGATCTACCCCGAGAGTTGGATTAGCTCCAAAACATAATGGGTTCCAAGCTACACCCTTCCACCAAGTTTAATGGAAATTGGGCCAGTAGTTTTTGTGCAATCCTGTTTACCGTCAAACCAACGGTACCGCAGTGTACGTGTGTATACTTACACTTACTTACACTGAGGTGTAGAAATCTACATTATCCAGGGGAGCTTATGCACCGAAGCAAGGCACAAACTGCTTTTGGGACGTGTGTGTCGTGTGGAACCGTCTACAACAGCAGAAAGCTCCTAGCCCAAAACCGCTGCCCGTGTAGGCTTCTGCCTTCAGATTCTGTGCTTTAGTTTTCAGTTTAGTTTTTAGATTCTGTACTTCAGATTCACATGCTTTAGTGCTTTCTGTTCTCTAATGTCTGATTAAGACATTTTCAAACAGATCTTTTTTTTGTAACACATCATCCAAAGTCAAGTGTTTTCCTCTCTATCGTTTCCTGGCACTCTGCATCAACACCAGTCAGGATACCTAATTACATGAATTAGCTTGAAGAGTCCCACAAGGTGTGTTTGTGTACGCATGTGCATATGTGCGCTCTCGGGTTACGTCTGAACTAGAGTGACAAGTGGCTGTTTTGTGGAAGATGGAATGCGTATTAGAAGCACGCTACCGGCAGGCAGATGAGTGAGTAATGGCGCACATGGCAGTGCACTGGGTGCATCGGGGACAGAAGGTCACATCGCAGCGTTCGCCAATTATTCATAATGATCCACCGTTGCTTCTTAACAAGCCAGCGGCTACCACACGCAGCAAAGAGGAACAAATTACACAGCTCGGTGCTCCCGCATATCAATACACACAGTCTACCTGTGCAAGAGCTGTCTGACCTCACATCTGAAGATCCTTAAAAGCGATTCAGCATCTGTTAAAGAAGAGCCGTTGGTGTGTGCATTCCAGTCATCCCAAAAGCCTACATATGGACTGTGGACCCTGAGCAGGAGGCTAACGTCTCTCCCTCCGACTCGCACATCCGCTAATTAGTTGACCGCACGTGTGATTTGAAAGCTGCGCTGCAATCTGCCACAATACGAATCTGCTTTTGCTTCATTGTCTCTTTCCAGTAGCTGAGCGTGAATGATTCTCTGTGTATTTGGACATTCTGTGCCGCAAGCCAAGAAAATTCTTTTAAAATGCGCCAGCGTTAGTGCAACAAAAGAGCAAAGCGCCCAGACGAACACGCACACGCGAACACTCCCAGCTCCCAGAAATAGCTTCCGGGTGTGTGTGTGTGTGTGGAGGATGATTAGCTAACAGAGCCTGATGGCTGTGTGCAAACACTGAAAGGGAACGATGACACACTCTTTCAGACGATATTACACGCGCACACACGCGCCACCAAGGCGAGGGGAAAAACAACATTTTCATCACATCCAGAAAGCATGCTCGTGTGCAGTCATACATAAAACAAGCGCATGCTGGTGTCCACTGCCGCCTCACTCTTCCTCCAGCCTCACAGTGAAACAGAAAGCTCTCGCGCATCAATCACACTCCACTTTAATATGATTTTTGCCCGGGTTAAAGCAGCCAGCCGTTTCACGTCTCTGCAAATGACAGGCCAGTCTAAATGTTTCTGGGGAGC
Organism: Notoglanidium maculatum; assembly: GCA_030068355.1. NCBI lineage: Eukaryota > Metazoa > Chordata > Actinopteri > Siluriformes > Auchenoglanididae > Notoglanidium > Notoglanidium maculatum. Next base: position 1,186,629 of record JAQQZX010000014.1, on the reverse strand, counting down.
ATGTTTGTCTGGCTGTATCTACAGATGAGAAAAAGGAGAAGGGTGGTGGATGTGGGGGATTGGGATTCAGCTACAGCTATTAAAATATGTTTAGAATTCATTACCATCATTTACACAGCAATGTGATGCTGGAAGGGAGTACTGTTCCTGCTCTTGGACTCGCACATTCTGATTAATGCATGTTAAAATGAGGTGTGTGCGCGTGTAATAGAGACGGAGATGCTGCAAATGGATTCTCCTCAGAGACCACGCGAGTGGTGTGCGTTACCTTGTGAGTCGTGACTGATCAATACGCGCTCTGCTGCAGTGTCTGCAATCTAATCCTGTAATAAATGCAGCGGTGCTGAGCGAGCCACCACCGACTCTACAAGAATGTCAAATTAACATGGGACCAGGAACGCTGCGCGCAGTGTCTCGTCCCGTGTTCAGTTTTGCATTCTGGGTTCGGCACCTTGTGCTGAATAGCTGAATATCTCTGAATATAAGTTGAATATCTCATGACTGATGGCTGGAGCATGGGTGGATGGATTAATGAAATGATGGATGGACAAAGACTGATGGATGGACAGAAATGGACCTTGCAGGATGGGGAGGGACATATTTAGGTGGAAGGACGGATTGATGGAAAGATAAATGGATAGATGGGCTGAGTCAGATGGATGGATGGATGGATGGACACGCACATGGGCCTTTCACCTCTTATACAGCAGGGTGGTTTGAATGAATGAAAACACATAGATGGATTGATGATGGATGAACATACATCCGTATGTTGATGGATGAACATACATCCGTATGTTGATGGATGAACATACATGAGTGCGCGTGCGTGTGTGTGTGTCAGCTGAAGGCAGTAGTGTATGCTAATTGTGACTTTGTCTAACCTCCACACCTCAGTCTTCTCAGAAACTGCTTACAAACAGCTGGGTCCATGTTGACATCACACACTGACTTCAGATCAGTTCTAATCCTGCTCTCATAACAGTAACACTTAGCACATGGCTCATTTACACTGATCTCACATCAGTCCTAACTAATGACTTCTAATGACTTATACCAGGGAGCCACAGAACACTCTCTCTCTCTCTCTCTCTCTCTCTCTCTCTCCATGAGTATTGATTGAGCTGGCAGTGATCGGTGAAGCAGGCATTCAGTAACAAAGCCTCCATTAAAGCATTTAGGCTCCTTCAGAGTTTTTTCTCTCGCGCCTTGTCACGTCTTCAAATCTCTCCTGCACTTCACAAATCGCGCACGATGTCTAAGATGAATCAAGGTGAAGACAGGATGCATGAGGAAGAATGCGAAGTGAAATTTCTTCTCCAGAGGATTGTGTTGACGTTCATGATATGCTCAAGGGGACAAAATTGATTTTCCCGGTTTGGTGTTTTTCCATTTAGTTCACAAGAATAAACATGTTTGTTATTGTGGTGTGCAGCGAAGAATTTTATGTCTGTCTTTTTTTTTTCCTTCCCTTTCTCGTAGGGTTCGAGTTGCTGTACCAGCCCGAGGTGGTGCGTCTCTATTTGTCTCTGCTGACCGAGAGTCAGAACTTCAACACCTTGGAGGCGGCAGCAGGGGCCTTGCAGAACCTCAGCGCTGGACAGTGGACCGTCAGTGCACACAAACACACACACACACACACACACACACACACACACACAGAGCCATGGCTAAACACAGTGTGTTTATCTGTACCATCCTGTGTTTAAATTAGCAGCGTTAACTTCTACTCCTGTAGCTCAACACTGCACTGAGAGAGAGAGTGTGCGCGCACGCTCGCGTGTGTTTGGATGGGTGCAGATTTGGCCTGCATACAAGCAGAGATTTCCTTAGCATCAGAACCGCTTCAGACGCAGCTAAGCAGCATGTCGGACCACACACACAAGCTCCATGTGCATACACTGTGTGTGTGTGTGTGTCACATCTCTGCTCCCTAAGAGGATTTCAGAGAGCTGTTTCACTCTATTCCCTATTCAGGTCCTGCTGAAGCTCGCTATCTCCTCCTAGTGCTCACTGTACGCTACTGCATCACTTTATTTACATCCGCCAGCTGAGGAGACGAGGGCTTTCTGTCTCACATGGGGATGTTGTGTTGATCAATAAGAAGCTGAAGTGTCCCTGGTTCGATCCTGAGCTCAGGTTACCCATGTTGTGGGTGTTTCCACTGGGTTCTCCGGTTTCTCAGAAACATGGCATGGATTGGCTATGCTGAATTTCCCCTAGTTGTGAAAGCTGTGTACAGACATCCCATGCAGTGTGTATCCTCACCTCGTGCCCAGTGTTACCCCTAAAGTGCTTGAAGAGAGTGGAGGAATGCATTTCTTTCTCTGGGAGTTTTAAACCCAGTGTCATATTGTTCACATGGTCGTTTTGGTCCTGCCTGAAATCGAAATCTTCTCCACAGTGGTCCAACTACATCCGGGCGACGGTGCGTAAGGAGAAAGGCCTCCCGATCCTGGTGGAGCTGCTTCGCTCCGACTCGGACAAGGTGGTGCGCGCCATCGCCATCGCCCTGCGCAACCTCTCCATCGACCGACGCAACAAAGACCTCATAGGTGAGAGCCTCAGAGTGCTGAGCCAGAACCCAAATCCCCTTCTCTTCTAGAGCCTGGCACGCTGAAATCTCCGAGCTTAAAAAGCAGCCCGTTGCCACCTTGAGGATAAATAACGTTAATCACATTAGAAAACTGCACGTCCCAAGAGATCGGAGAGTTTAATGACGACTTGTTCCGACTTCTAACCAAGGATTATGCCGCGATATTCGCAACAACGCATCCCGCCTTTGCTTTCACTGCATCTCAAAATTAGATCTAAGGAATAAGCGAGTGAACGCAGCGGTGTTAGCTGTCAGCCGAGCGAGGGTATTACTCGATATTTTGAAGCGTATGAAATATTAAAGAGGCCGAATCCTCTCCAAAGTCCTAATAGAGATGTGGGGGAAATGTCAGCTCTCTAGCAGTGCTTTTCATGTGTCCGTAGTGAATCGCGTAATGTACGCGCACGCGTCGTCGGTACTGTGTAAAAGTTTTCATTTTGAAAGCAAAGCTGTCATTGATGCTGCATTGAAGAATCTAGCTTTGGATTCTTCTGTGTGTAAACTAAAATAAAACCTATTTAGAGATCAACCTCATTAAGCGAAACCTATTTTATAACGGTGAGTGTGCTGCCAGCCCCGAATCCACCAATAATAAAATGTATAAATTCTAAAGTGATATCAGTAATATGTTTCATAGTCCTTGCTGAGATGAGTCCTGTTTCTATTACTGTGTGTGTGTGTGGTGTGTTACAGGGAGCTACGCGATGAGGGACTTGGTGAGTAACCTGCCGAGCGGTCAGCAGCGCCCAGCCAAGAACCTGGAGGAGGACACGGTGGTGGCGGTGCTCAACACCATCCACGAGATTGTGACGGACAGCTCGGAGAACGCTCGCTCGCTCATCATGGCTCAGGCCATCGATAAACTGGTGGCCATCCACAGGACCAGGTATAACATAGCTTTTTTAACTCCTACACCTGTGTGCTGTTGAATTCTTAGTTTAACTCCAGATTGATCCGTTGTCCGTAACAGGAGTCGTGTGACTGTGATCTTATTTAGGAAAGGAACGCTTTCTAAACATAGTGCGCGTCATAATCACAAACAGCTGCAGGGAAAGTTAGAAATGACTAAACGTCCGAGAGTCTTCTGAATGTTAAGTAAAGTTGCTAGACCGAGGTGGGAATGGAGGCAGCGGTGGCCATTGGAAGCTGTAGTAGCTCCAGGGGTCCAGGCATGGAAATAAATGGATTTGTGTTCGTCATCGATTCCTCTGAGCGCCAAACTTCCTCCCATCGCTCTCCTCCCCAGAGTGCCGGATTCACGCGAGCACTTTTCTCTGTGGTGTCTCTGCTTCCACCAGGGTCATTTAGCCATCAGGGAGCAGCGTGGAGCCACGAAAATGCACAAGCGAGCATGTTTCATGTTTCAGTAAACTGGCTTTTGCTTGTAGCTTCACAGCATACGTATTTGTCAGACTTTAATTTCACCACGGTACGGTGTTTCTGCCCCGCAGCCAGTCAGCCAGAGAGACCAAGGCTGCGTCTCACATCCTGCAGACGGTGTGGAGTTATAAAGAGCTGAGGAGCATCCTGACCAAGGACGGCTGGAACAAAACTCATTTTCAGGTGCAGTACAAGCGTAGATTGGGTACAGATTGTATCGAGAGCGGAGTGAGCCGAGCCTCTCTATCTCAATCTCTGTCTCCATCCATCTCTTCTCTTTCATCTAGCTTATTTCCAAGCTCTCTCATGCCAAACTCGCCTGCTCACTCCATCTGTAAGAGCTTTGTCAGGAGTACTTGAGAGCTTTTAGTCTGGATGAATTCAGCTCTGTTATAATAGGACAAACTCGATATTCTTGCACTAAGATGTACACGGTGTGCAAATATCAAGCACTTTCTGAAAATATCACATTCTTGTTTTTGTCACACCACTTCGCCTCTCATTTCCTGGAAGGGACGCTGATGTAGTAAGACCGTGATAATGTTTTATATAAGCCTCACTCTAAAGCTACGTTTCTGAATTGTGCACAGCCCACAACGGCCGTGGCTCCGAAAGGCTCAAAGAGCGGCAAGTCAGGATACGACGACACCACCCTCCCCCTGATGGAGAAGAACCAAGGTGCGTCTGGTTTTTCTCATGACACGGCTTTCGGGTTTTATGCATCATTGCATTATTTTTACACTTTAACTGTGAACATAAGGCATGGGAACTATATTTATAGCCATGGTACTAACTGCGTCTATGGATTGTCAAAACGTTCGTAAGGAAACAACACCGATTGGGACAATTGGTGGTCAATTGTAGTCCTCATCATGTCCAAATCTGTTCATCAGATTATGAGTAAATGTAGCCAGCTTGGAGATTTGGTTAGCTAGTCCATTGTCGAATCTGATTTCGCTAGCTGGCTATTACTTGTTTGATTGGTGATTTGGTTAGCAGGCTAGCTAAACCATACTCTAATCTGACTTAGCTAGTCCTTGTTTGCTTATTTGATTAGCTAGCTAGCAATTCCGTAGTCCAATCTGATTTATCTAGCGAGCAACTCCATCGAATAATCTTAGTTTTCTTTTAGTTAGCCAGTCCCTGTTTGCTCAGTGATTTGGTTAGCTAGCTAGTTTCATGAACACACATGCTCAGTAAAGACAGCAGTGTTTCCTACATGTGAGCCTGAGGGGAGGTGGTGCAGTTGGAGTTTGGGTGATTCTGAGAGGAGTAGGGAAAACGCTGCGTGAGCTCCAGGCATCTCATTAAAGGGAGGAGTCTTCACCATGACAGCATTTTCTTTCTCGCTATATATATATATATATATATATATATATATATATATATATATATATATATAATCTCAAATCCAGGCCTGATGTACAGTGTATATAGCTGCAACTCTCATTTCATCCTCGGCTTACTACAATCAGCTTAACTCTCTCAGTAACCGTTGGTTGAGGATTAGGAAATGTGTTGATGTTTTAAAGAAAAAAACTGAAATCCAGCAGCGGGAAGCTGTACATGTAGTGAAGAGATGAAAGAAACAGCCTTTGAATGCTTTGCAGGCGACAGAGGCTGTGGCACCGGTGCTATGATACCTATGGATGAACTGGGTCCAGGTAAGACAGCGTTTGCATGCTGCCCAAAAAACAGTAATAACAACAAAAAAAAGCATTGGTGCGTATTGAAAATTTCATAACCATGTTAAATTTCCCATTTCATCCAAGACTTTTTTCTTAATGGAAATGATCATGAACCTTCTCACCGTTTCACTAATCAAATCAAAATATATATATTCATGACGTTGGTTCTAATGCTGTCTGTGAAATTCCTCTTTTAAAATGGGGTTTCCAGTGAGCTCTGAGGACAGACACAATACCGAGTATACATCGTTTCTATGCTGTGATGTCATGAACATGCAAACAGGACACGCGCTGCAGCTTTTAGAGAGGTGGCTTTAATAGGAGCATCAGGAGAACCTTCTGGGGAAGCTTCAGTAGGAACTTCATTATGGACTTTGGTAGGAGTTTCAGTAGTAGCTAAGGTAGGAGCTTACACACAACTTGCGTAGGTGCTTTGGGAGTCATTTTTAAATGGGCTTTAGTTAAAACCTTTGGTAGGATCTTCAGATGTGTCTTCCTTAGGAGCGTTAGTAAAAACTTTGGTTGGATCTTCAGTAAAGCCATTGACGAGAGGTGTAGTCGGAGCTCCAGTAGTGATTTTTGAAGGCGCTTCAGTATAGACTTCGGTAGGAGCTTTAATAGTAGAACTGCAGTAAAAAGTTGAATGGAGCTTCAGTAATACCTTTAAGAGGAACTTTAAGAGGAACTGTAGATGAAGTTTAGGAAGTTTCATTAATGACATTTTTTAGCAGCTTGAATAATAACAGCCTCAGTAGGAGATTTAGTAGCAACATTAGAAGGAGTATTCGGTACACCTTCAGTAGGAGAAACTCCACTGTAGTTACTGAACTTGAGCTTCACTACTTGGCACTTCACTAATATCAGTAGAATCTTGACTTTTACTGGCGTGTGAGTAGCACCAGTAGCTCTATTAGTGATTTCAGAAGAAACTTTAGTAGTGTTCGGGGCATCTCCAGTAGAGGATGTGGATTTGGCAGGATCTTGGCACTTTATTATTTGACTAGGAGCTTCAGTAGGAGACAGAGGTAGTAATATGCTTAGGAAGGTCAGTAGGAAGAGTCTTGGTGACATGAGTAGTGTCAGTAATAAGATCTGAAGCTGTTAAATCACTGAGAGGAAGTACAGTAATGGCTGAAGTGGTAACAGTGGTGTGATGACGTGTGTAGAAGCTGACAGTAATGGTAGAAAACCAACCGGGCTTCTGCTTTTCTCCACGATGCTTCATGTAGCATGATGCTCCGCGTATTGAGCAAGGCTGAGTGACAGTAATTGGACAGAATGCGAGCCGAGGAAGCCGGGCTGGTGAGCCGGAGCGTAGAAATTCTGACGGAAGAAAGACGAGGAAGTGGAGAAGAAAACGAAACGTCTCATTTCTGCCCCGGTAGAAAAGGAAAAGCCCAATAAAAAATCCAGCGCGTGTCTCTGAGACGCGCGTCGTATCACGGCCATGTCGTGCATGCCACCTCGACAGATCCACCCGATCGGCCCACTCCATTTGCTGTATAACTAATGCAGTCTCACCTTCCTGTCTTCTTGCAGACGGTTATTCCACTATTGACCAAAGGGACAAAGACTGCAAATATAAAAGCAGCGACACCTCGGCGGATCTGACAGAGCGGGAGCCTCTGAAGGTGAGATCAGACACATGATTTCACAAAAGCTTCTTTTCTTTTTTCCAATAAATATTTCAGGTTTATCTGTCATACAGCTCTTTCCTGAGTTGCAGGACAGAAGAGTTGTTGTATAACAGGCTTTCTGATGATGTTTTTGAGCTTTCACAGCTTGTCAGCACACTCTGGTGCAATTAGCGAGATATTTTGTCACTTTGAAGGGGGGGGGGGGGGAATGAGACAATGCATCCCTTCTTAAGCAGTGTGTGAATGTGTGTGTGTGTAAAGCCTACAAGGCCTTTGCTCTAATTTAAAGCCCTCTAACTTAAAAGCAGCAGATAATTGAGTGGGTGTGTGTGTGTTGTGATCTTAATTGTGAGATTGTGAAGACCTCAGCAGCTTCCTGTCCCACCTCAGAGTAGCGGAACAGAAGCTCTCTTCACTGGAGAACAATTTACACGTGAGAAATGTTCTTGATCGAAGAGCTCCACCAGCGCGTCGATCAGCATGAGGCTCTCAGGTGGCCTCAGATCTTATTATTTCTGCCCTCGGAGCTGATGTCTTGGCTAATTAAGCTGAGAATTTCCAGTAGGTTAGCTCAGTACAGATTGATCATGACGTTACCAGCAGGCTGAAGGTGATGATGATGATGATGGTACACCACACGTCCACTTGTTTGTTTCGAGCGCCGTGCAACCCCCGCTTTAACACCTCCAGCACCACTTGAGCTAAAATTTTGTTTTGTCTGTTTGTTCTCGGCTTGTTTTGACTCGCATGATGTTTTTTTAGTAATGATGACTAACTCTCAGTACACTCACCTCTCCCTTCTCTCTCTCTCTCTCTCTCGCTCTCTGTGTGTATGTTTGTGAAATGTTTGTTCTCTGCCGATTCTCATTATTACTTTGTTTGTTTCTTTTAACCCTTCTCCCGTTGCTGCAGAATGACACGAATAGGAAGCACTATATCCGGAGCAACAGGCCGACAGTGAGTCTTGTGGACGCTTGCGATGTCAAGACTCAGCCTGTTGACTCCTGGGTGTAAATGCATGCATGGTAGGTTCTCCCTGAGCGTCCGCTTCCAGTCCGCACGTCCACCCCGCCCGTTTCTCCCTAACCCAGAGAGCCGGCTCAGAGCATGTTTTGTTCATGTCGACGGTTTATGTTTCCGTGTTAGTCGTACTATACCGCCCACAACATAACCATCGTTTTTACCGTCTAGTTACAGGCATAAAAGAAGAAACAATTGGTCACGATGAATTAATTCAGATCTGCTTTTATAATGCTCGCGAATTTTCTACTGATGCGTCCAAAGCGATCCTACTTAACAAGTGCCGATTCATTTTCTATGTAGTCGCAGTATCGTCTCTATGGCGACTGCGACGGACACGACGTGCTCCTCTCTGGGTTATCAGGAATGCTCTGTCTTGCTTTGGCTTCCATCACTGATCCACATCACGTCATCCTGCTTGGGCTCAGACGGCCTTCACTGTGGTTCTGGGAAGCACGTTGGGTGACGCACCACACCTGTCCATCTTTTCACAAGAAACCGGGGCCTCATGCAGGGCTTTCCTCTTAAAGCTCTAGGTGAAGGTGAAAGCCGGTAAGTCGTAGCCGCCGAGCGTCCCGGTCGAGCTCGCGCTTCATTACCGTGGCCAGACTTAACATCAGCTTTGTGAAAATCACCCAGCTCCTCATCCTCGCTCTCATCACTGCATTCCAAATCCATCTGGACGTGCCGCCGTAGCTGCTTTTCCACCGACGCAGTGCTGACGCCGAAGGGTTTGAATAGAAACGCTGTGAAAGCTTATTATTATTATTAAAGATATTATCGTGCACGTGTAATTTCGCTTAAACGCTCTGCGTCCGTGGAAAAGTTCTACTCTCGTTCTGTCTATAGTTAGAATGTTCATACAGGATCGCCATTCTGTCTATAAATGCTCGCGTGCTTTTTATTTTTACTCCCGTCCTGCGCTTTTCTCTCTTCCCCAGGCTTAGCCAGCGTCAGCGCTACATCACAACCAGTCAAAGGATCTCACAAGACACGAGTCACCACTGCCATTCTCTCCACGATTCGCCGACGTGGACTCATCAGCAAAGAGACACATAACAAAAAAAAACAAAGCCGCGCAATCTTTCATTTGGCGAGATGAAACGGAAGGAAACGTCGGACAGCAGCAGCAACACGCGCGCGCACACAAAAAGTATATTTCTCTCACACGTGCATTCCCACGGCGCGACAAGGATCCGACACGAACTCCACGGATGAAGGATGAGTGCAGGAGGGAAAGCGAAAGTGGTGATGCGGACACGAACGTGTAAGGAAAAGAAACGGACGGAAAGGAAAAGAAATAAAAAAATATTTAGTTTGTGGGTTAATCTTTTGTTATTTTCTTGTCTCATGGGTTTTTTTTTCTCTTATTACGGATCTTGCTCTCTTTTTTGTTTTGTTTTTTTTGTTTTGTTTTGGGTTTTTTTTGGGAAGTGACGACGGTGGACTGTAGAACGTGTTTCGAGGGGAGAAGAAGCGACTGTGGATTGCGTATCGAGTTGAACTTTTAAGAGCGTGACGAAACCTTAAAAAAAAAAGAAAAAAGAAGAAAGAAAAAAAAGCCACAGAAACATTGTGTCGTGTCGTCCCGCTAGTTTTGTCCGTGAAGCGGTCCCTCGCTCCAGGCTTTTCGTACTTCAGTGCACGGTGTCGCCTTTGTACTATAATTCACCCAGCAGCGTTTAACGGGGGCGCGTTTCGCTTCGTCGCGCTCCCTGACAGGCTAGGCATTTGGCGTTAGCAGGATTAGCATTAGCGCCGTCGGATTAAGGAGCGACGACGGGAGGCTGGCGCGAAGGAAGGATCGTTTCTGAAGCACGCTGTCGCGTTTTAAAAGCCTTTTATATTTTCCGTTGCTGTTGTAAATGTATATTCAAAGAAAAAAAACAACTCAAACCCTGTACATTGCTAGACATCTGTGAGTTTCGGATCATAACGGAGGGGATAAAGCGAGACTTCCTTGTTTAAAAAAAAAAAAAAAAAATTGATCGAGGGAGGAATTAAAGGTGTGTATGAAAAGGCAGTGGAGGAGTGTTCTAGGTAACGTTCGTGGATTTTACACCACGGCGGGTTGAAAACCGACAAGGATTCAGGCTAAATGTAAAAATAAATGTATAAACCAGCGTGGAAGCGCGAGCGCGACCCCGAGTCTCCGCTCTGACCGGACCGGACTGGATTCCGTCTCACCCGCCGTGAACGTGATGGAAATGTCAGCCGTTTCCACGTCGTAGAATGACGGATCACTCGCAGGCGGGACGAGGATTTGAATCTTTCTTCGCGTGTAGATCATTCTGGAAACGTTCTGGTGAAGGCGTGATCACGTGTGCAGCACGTGTCCCTCCTCATCGTGTCGCACGCTTGCAGTGGGGTTTTCCCTTTCCTTTCCTTTTCTTTTGGGTTTTATAGTGTTATAACCAAGACGTCTAACACCAACAACAAAGAACAAAAAGAGTTGTCAGTAGCTTTGTGTATTAACTTGTTTGGAAAGATGAACTGTACTCCATTTCCCCCCCCCTTTCATCCAGACTGCCTTTTTTCACCGTACACAACCAAAGGACTTTGGGATTGTAATATTCTGAAATGGATCTACGAGCGTGAATAAGATTGTATATTTACAGAACAGGGTGGAAACGTGGAATTGAGACCTACCTTTGTAGATATCACTCAAAACCACACACACACACACACACACACACACACACACACACACAGTAAATGTACAACTCGGTAGCAAACGTGTTTGTAACTATCATATGTGCCTTAACCCTTCTCTGTGTTAGATCGAGAATAACTGTGTTTTCTATTAAGCTCTTTGTTGTTCCTCTTTCTGAACCCCCCTCCCTCCATGTCCTCAGTGTAGTCTAGACTGGTGGTGGGTTTTTGCCTTGTATTTTACATTGTATTCTATAGACACACTAAACGGGGTCGATGACGTAGAGGAGAACGTCGCTCATGCTTTCGTAGTGCTCGATGCCACGATGCTCCTGAATGTATTCCGTTCATTTTACTAATCCCCTGACGGGAACACAGCACTTGTTAGAATCCGGCGGAGATTTGTAGGGTATCACTTTGGTGTGTTTTCAATAAATCATGCCTGGAAAGATTTCATCGATTTCATAAGAGTTGATTTTATTCTTCCTGTTACGAGTTATACAAAAAAAATTATATACACGTGTTTGTAAATCTCTCTGTGGTGTGCTGCTTTGAGGAAGCTGTGTTACAGGGCAGCGTGAGCTTCGGCGAGAGTGTGCGCCGCCCCGGAGACGGCCTGCGCGACCATGGACAGGTGTTTGTGCGCTTGAGCCCAGTCCCGCTTCAGGCCGCTCGTCTTCGCTTGAGCCACGGCGTCCGCCAGACCTGGAAACGTGGCCACGCCGGAGGACCGGGACGCCCAGATCACGTGCCTGCAGGAGACAGGATGATGGTTTATATCTATCTCACATCACCAGAACACGAAGGTGTGGGGTTTCAGAGGGGTTTGTGTGTTCCATTACTGATCATAGGCACCAATCGTCACTAAAACGGTACCTGAATCCGTATTTGTCAGGGAAGGCGAGCGGGTTCAGGAAAGCTCGGTCCAGCAGCATGAGCTGGTCGTTGATCCTGCGCGCTTTCAGCGGCCTGCCAAACAACAACCTCTGTCTTTATCTGTAGCAGCGACGTTCGCACAACACCTCTAGTACAAATCGTTCTGACTTACGAGCTACTCGCGATGTCCGAACCGCTGATGCTCTGCTCCAGACTCTCAGCAGCGGTCCGGAACGACTTCACCGCTTCCTTTAAGGGGTCTAGCGCAAGAAATAAACATTTATTTTTAATAGTCACGGCATTAAGGAGTGTGTTAGCATTACAGAATCTCCTGTTCCCGGATCTACAGTTTGTTACTCAAGTATAAGGTCACGTGATTATATGATTCAATCCTGTACCCATGGAGATGTTGTTAGTCTTCAGTTCGGTTTCGAAGTTCTCCACGGCCACACTAAGATACTGCTCGAGCGTCTCGGCGTAGTCGCTACATTTAAACGGCAGCAAGATGCTGTCGGCTAGTCTCAGCAGGACGTTCCCCGCTGTCCTCGCTACCGTCTGGTGACTGGTGAAGCCTTCATCGAGAGAAACAGAACGTCATAAGGTGGGGAAAAAAAGAAGCACACGCCTAAAGAGTAAAGATCACACCTGGGTCAATGAATCTGGCCACGTAGTCGAACGTGTCGTACGCCGTGTGGTACGTGGGGTAGATGCGTGCTCTGGTTTTGCTCTGGAAACAAAAACGCAGACCGCTTTATTAATCAAGTTTATTATTAAAGACGTGTTTTTTCCCCAATATGTAGCTTTCTAAAACAGGTGAGAGAAGTTAAAGAGAATGAGGCATCTGACCCGGTCATATGTGTAGGCGAGGTCCATCGAGGATATTCCCAGGTAATGCATGAACGCAGCGTAGTCACTTCCTGCTCCTGTCAGGTATCCCATACTGCCCAAACAACACAACACAGAGTAATCAGCAAGCAGAGCACCGTGTATAATACACCGTAACCTCATCAGCTCAGCAGGACCCTCTGTTTATGATGAAGGGATTTGTGGCTATGAAACTGCGAGTGGAAAAAAATCAATCATCTGAAAAAGTTTTTTTTTTTGGTCACCATTTTAAATAAAGGAGCTGACCATCATCATTGTGTGCCAACAAGAACAAGTCTATGTACTGTAAACATAATGGAAAGCAATGTTTTTATTATTATACTGAGGAATAAAGGTATTGAATGGAAACGCGCACTTGGGGATGACTCCATGCGCGGCACTCGTCCGGTTGGAATGCCGCATCCAGTTATTGTAGACGGACACAGTTCCTGATCCAGGTATCTTCACCTGATAATAATGTGACATCACGTTAGCCCTTTCAAGCTTCGTGTGTCCATCAGAGATGTATAAAATGTGTCAGGAGGTGTGTCGGCTCCTGTTGCTCACCTGCTTGGAGGCAGTAAAGATGACGTGCTGCGCTATGGGGCTCGCCGAGGCTCTCAGCGTGGCGTTAGCTGTGTTAGAGAACCGGGACACACCGTTAGATCACATCATATTTCTGCAACCGTGCTATCGCAATTGCAATCCTGATCGTGACATTTGATGAACAATGCCATCATTTATCAGGGACAAGCCTGTAACCACCACCATCATGAAGCGATGTGCAGAGTAGCGGAACGTTACCGAATACAGAGATGTCCACGTTGATGTAGGCCACTGTTCTCTGGCTCAGCTTGCTTATGTACTCCTGACCACAACAAAAACAGAAAACGAATTTCCCATTTCAGTTAAACACGCTGTGGACTTAAAAAGAACACCATTAGGCTGAATAAATTCTAACGATAACACACCATCCAGCACAAAAGCGTACTTTTTACGTGGTCTAGCACTTCCAGTAGCACCTTGTAACCCAAACCGCATCTACACGCTCACCTCGGCATATTCAGCAGATCCGATCAGGCCGAATTCCTCAGCTCCCCAGCTGCCGAAGATCAGCGTCCTCCGAGGCCGCCATTTCCCTTTCAGCGCCAAAGAGAAATTGGCTTCGTCATGTTTGAGATTTTGATCAAAATCCCAAAGGACATTATAGGTTGGGTTTTTTTTTTTGTTTGTAAATCGATCATTAAGTTTCACCTGTCTTGACCATTTGGCCCAGGATTCTGGTGATCTCCAGCATGACGGCTGTCCCGCTGCTGGGGTCGACGGCGCCGTGTACCCAGCTGTCCCTGTGGTTCCCGTAGATCACGTACCTGTCTGAACGCGCAGTTTAGAGGGAAGGATGAAGATGAAGGAAGATATTGATTTAACAAATCTTCAGATGCAAAAATCCAATAAATGTCCATTTTCACTATTATTTTTAAGGTCTTCAGAACAAAATGGGTTTCTGTTATAAAAGGAGTATAAAAAATTCTGAAATCAATAAATGGCACATTGGAGCTACTTTTTCCAGTTAATAGACGGAGTTTTATAGACCGAGTTTAATCGACCAGGGCCTACAGTTAAGATCTTAGCTTACCTGGCTCTACACTGCCCCAGATCACCCCCATCACATTCGCAGAGTCTCGTACTTCTGCCTTGTTGTACACTTCCAGATTCACATCACTGGGGAACAGAATCGGAAACAAAGCTTTGGTTTTATCCTCAACTCTGCATGTTGAACGTCTAAAGATCTTCTGAACAGCACTTCCTGGTGCTAAAGTCTACCACACGCTACATTTGTTATTGAAATGGTCCTGACAAGTTCTCATAACGAGGTCTTTTAAATCAGTTTAGAGAGCAAAAGGCTTGAGAAGAGCTGAAGGAGCAAATTTGCTATTTCTTCTCATTCAGTTATGAGCAAACAAAACATCCAAAACCAAACCAGGGTTGTTGGGTTTTTTTTTTAAAGCAAACACTGATAAATAGTCGTATAATCCATATGACATCCGTGAAAGTGTCCTGATATCTGCTTCACCTCCATTGTTGTCTGATATCAGGACACAGTTTGGGCGTTATCTCTTACATGGCCGTCAGCCTCAAAGCTTATTATTGCGATAAGGAGTGTGACGTGAAGGTTACGGATGAGAAGAAAATCAGCCGCGGTTTAACACTTTCTCGAACGTTTAAGTCAAAACAACTGAGTAAAAAAACACCGTTGAGAAGACGCGACCGTTCACGTGGAAAGATTAGCTGACGGTCGAGCTTGTCGAGAGTTCAGGAAACCAGGCTTCTGTTCAATTCTGCGTTCTGATTGGTCAGAAGGGCTTGATTTCTTTTCCATAGCAGCATCTCTGACAGCAGTGCAGTTCCAAATCACAGGTTTAGAATAATGTGCTCGTTACTTGGGGACACTGGGAGTCCTAAGGTTTCTTTAGTGTACCTGTTAAGTGACAAGTGAACCTACCAGTCTTGAAAACGGGATGTGTTTTTGAATCCCGGTCCACCAAAGTTGTACTTGCAGGGAAACGAGCCCTGCCAGGTTTCAGGAGCCTCGGATCCGTCAAGCTCGCTGTCACGATCATCACAAACAGTGAAAACAGAGATCAGTACGTTCGCTCGGGTTATAATTGAACTGAGGTTGGCTGACCGTTCTCGACTCACCATATTAACTTCATAGCGTCTTCAAACCCGATTGGCTGGATGGGGATGGGCGAAACCCCTCTGATGTCCTCCTCATCGATCCTGTACGTGCCGTCTGAAATTGAGATTTTCATGTTTTCGTAAGCAAATGGTTTCAAACACTAGAATATGTATTGACGTCACCGGTGGTTACTTTTGGCAGCCAGGTACGGTGTCAGCTGATCTCCGAAGTTAGTTTTGAAACTTCCTCTCTCGACGCCGGACGGAGGGAGGTACCACGAGTGGGGGTATGTCTCTTCTAAGTCCGACATCTTTCCGTCGTTGATGTCATAGGGGTCTGTGTAGACGAGCACCCCGACAACGCCAAAGGGGGCGGCGTTGATGCCCTGAACAGGACGCAAGACAAGTCAGGTCTGAGACTTCCTGCACAAAGACCGTCACCTGCTAAGGATTGGCAGGTGACAACATTCTGGAGAAATATAGTAGCCCTTTTCTTCGCTACAATCCATCATGGTACATCAATGATCCTTAAGATCGTATTTCTGTTTCCAAGATAGTTTAGCATCTAGGAAAAGTATGGAAGTTGGATCATCATGACAGGAAGTTTGTTTGTGCATGCGGTGTGTGGTTTGCTTACTTTATCAGCTCTTCCCGCTCCTCCGTATCTGACGATGGCGATTGTTCCAGTTAAGCCACCCAGGGTTCTGTTTAACTCCTCGTAGTCGCTGACTTTCCCCTGGTTGGCATACACGAGCTTCCCCTGTACAACATATAAAGACGTGTGCTCTGATTAAACATCACGGACGGAGGCATGAACATTCCGTCAAGTTGGAAATGTAGCAGGTGCCGAGCTTGTCTGACAGGTTTGAGCTGTGCGGCGTGATGCCTGCGATAGCCTCAAAGGTCAGCAGATAAATCGCTCGTTACAGAGTCGGAGGTCTATTAAAGGCTGTAATCATCCTGCTATCTGTTACTCAGTGACCTGACTTTTAGGAAAGGTGGGAGCGTGAAGTGATTCTTCAGAGAGAGGACTCGGTAGAGATAAGATAAATTTGATGTGAGGTGCGGGGAAAAAAATGAAATGTCATTTTATGACCGCTTGTGGAAAGTGCAGGAGGTCAGTGCGTTTCCCCAGACGTTTCGGAGTCACGCGTCGTGTTTTGAGAAAGAGGCTCAATCACCTTTCAGAACGACGAGCGACGTTTGGACTATCGGAAAGTCACGTTTTAACCGAGAGCTCTGCTCATGTAGGAAAGCAGTTGGAGCTCGTCTTTGTAGCTGCTATAATATAAGTGACAAGTTGTTTCTCGGATATTGCGCAACATTTAATGTAACTGTAAATGGATAAAAAGTACACCAATATTGTAACCTTTGCAAATTGCTGAGGAACAAAACGTTTGAGGCATGCTGGGACAGGAAAATAATCAACTCCTCTCCATCGCACCACCCAGTCGTTCACTGTTTTATACCTAACAAATTATATTATTACGTTTTTACAATATAGTTACTTTAAAGGCAGATGAACTCTGTGATCTTTTATCTTGGCTTCCTTTTTATTGGCTTGCACAGTAAAGTAAACAACTGCATTATGGACCAAGCAACATTTGACTCAGCAACTCACACCTGTGTTTGAATACATCATGCATTTTCGCTAATTTCCTCTTTTCTTCCCCTCGTACAGCATGATGCTGTTGAAAGAGTAACATTCATTTACTTGCGTAGCTGGAAGCAAATTGGGTGGAAATGGATTAAGAGGGGCACCTTGGCGTGTCCCGCGGGTCCGAAAGCGGCGTACGGCTGCACCACCTCCGTGTCGTTCTGCTCCGGACGGTACGCCAGCTCTCTTTCTCGCACGTGGTCGACGACTTCAGAACCTCTCACTGAAATATGAACCATGTGCAGAAAATGAGCGGTTAATATTTCAAAGCCTCATTTATCGAGCCGGATACAGTTTATTTACTCGTAAACACGAGCGTTTACACAAGAAATATTGGTTTTCGGAAAAATCGCATCATTTTGGAAAACCTTTATTTTTTTAGTTCACTTATGTACAGTAATGTCGAACTGATTATCATGTAAGATTTCTCATCCGTCATTGCAGGTCCATCACAGGACTTTTATTATTATTATTCCAGCGTACTTTTTCACTCCACAGGATTTAACCGCTGCTGTGACATCAGTGCACGTTTATATCGATGCGCTTGTTCTGCTACGACTCACCCACAGTGACTTTGTTCGGCTTGTCTTTGTCAGGGAAGGACAGATAAACGTTGTAATCCTCCCTCCATGCAGCGTCTAGCCCAGTGCCTTTGTCCCGCCATCGCTTCAGCACGTATTCAACCGTGGCCTCGTCTCCGGCCGTGGTGGCCATGTGCGGGACCCGGGTGAGAACCCTGGAGGAGGAAGCGAGACTGGGTCAGTCTCCGCTGTTCACACACGCGCACGCACGCACGCACGCACGCACACCACCTCACCATCAAGCTCGACTTCATTTCCACCTGCTTATTACACTTCTTTATGATAGTTTTGTCCTCTGCACTGATCTTTATTTCTGTCAGGTTACTGTGTATATAACTGATCTGTGGTGTATTTAATAAATATATCATTTTTTGCAGCTAGTGAAGAATTACACTTGGTATAATCTGAGCACCGAGTGTTTAACATCACTGCAGAAATTCTTTGAAATCACTCCGAAAGCTTTTTGTTTACCGACCTGATTTACATTAAATCTGTATTTTTGTGATTTGAAATTGGAGATCAATACTTAAGAATCTGATTTTTTTTTTTTTTTTCTTAAAAACCATGTAATTAAGAGTGATGCGTTTTCTTTATTTACAAGTTAAAAGCAAACTAAACACTTGAGCAAAAATCAAAATGTGTTAAATACTTGTAAGGGAATCGAATGTGGCATCTGTTCATAATTTAACTATATGAAGTTCATATTCAGATCATTTTGTGCACCCGCTTGTCTGAGTCCCGACTCACTGGAGGTTTTCCTGAAGCTGCGTGGTGTCCACCTGAGCGATGAACTTCTCGATGAGGTTCTCGTCCACATCCCGAGCCACGTCCAACACCCACTCGGGTAACGGAGCCGAGTTGTTCTGAACGATCCCAAAATGTCCGATCAGGATCCCTATGGTGAAGACGGCCGCTCCGGCCAGACCAAACAGCAGCAGCTTCTTCAGCATGGTGGAGTTCTCTCACCGCGCTCGCATCTACACTGGACACTGTGATCTACAGCTACACTGCGATTTATACAGTGTTGTAAGATTGTGACGTATGAGACCTCAGATTCTGGCCTTGTGCTCAAAGTCAGGCTCTTGCTGAGACTGCGAAAGGCGCAGAACACTGAGATGAGCAGAAGCCAAGATAAGCCAGATCTTCTCAATCCATAAAGTTTACTGATTAATGACGTTACAGATGTTTGAGTTGGACTTTATCACTTTTAAAGATAAAATCAAATAGCAGCTTAGTGGAAGGTAAATATACACCACACTCTCTCAATGTAGAGCTTCTAGACATCATACACTGACCCATTTTATCATACAATTAATTTTTTTATTTTAATTCTTTTGTCTGAGTTTACTAGGAGCTTTTCCCCCACAAAAAGGTTGAAAGTTTGGGAAATGTTCATTTTCAGTAACCTTTTTAACCTAGTCATGGTGGGTGAATGATTGAGTAAAAAAAGTGAGAAAGTAGATAAATAAGTTATTTATTAAGTAAGTACTTTTAATTCTTTACTTAATTATTTAAGTGAATATTAAGTAAATGAATAGGCAGGCTTGTAAGTAAATGTATTTTTAAAAAAGCAATTCAATAAATATGCAAGTAAGTCATTTAGTAAATTGGTAAAAGGTAAGTAAATAAGAAGTAAAAAAAAAATACATTGGTGTGTAAGTAAGTATATAATTAAAGTATATACGTAAGAAATGGGTAACTAAGTTTTCTCTCACGAGAAAGTACTGTTCACGGCTGACAAGTTCCGGACTTTTATCTTGAAATCCATCATGGCTTTCTCCTTTGCATTCGCGCGGTCATATCTGCGCGCCTTTTGCGCATATCACTCATTAAGTTTGCGGTACGCTTAGCTTTATATATATTTTTTGTTGGTTTTTATGTCGTGAATTCGCAGTTTCATAGTTTTGGTGTAGGAAGTGTAATTGTAAATAATTTTATTGTTTTACTTGCGCGAGTTTCCCCTGATGCAAAGCGTTTTATTTTCACTTTCATTCTCTCGGCTTGTGAGCGGTTTGTTTCAGCGCAGCCGAGTCATCGTGAGTAAATATTAATAACACAACTGTGAAATAGTAGGTCATGAAGTTTAACTTGCAAACCAGGAGATTTTTTGCTGTGTTTATTTTTTAAATGGAGAAGGTTTGGCAGTGTCATCGTGTGTGTGTAGAGCCACAGGGCTTGTGGAGTAAATGTGAAT
>JAQQZX010000014.1:1128645-1160212 GCA_030068355.1 Notoglanidium maculatum | reverse complement strand
TCGGTGTACGCCGTACCTGAGAAGATCAAGCAGGCCGGGTTTGCTCTGGACGCTGCAGTGAAGCTGCTGGACTTCTACGATGATTATTTCGATATTCCTTACCCTCTCCCTAAACAAGGTGAACATCTCATCATATATCATCATCATCGTATATATCATACCACTATGTATCATATTTCAAGGAGAAATATATAGTTTGTTGCTTTAATTTAGAACTGGCACTCAAGGCTAAATGTAGGAAGTTACATCTACTAGTTTAGCATTGTGTGAACCGCATACCTCAATCAATACACATTCACAGCAGTTCTTGTCAGTTCTTCAGTGTCTCAAAGAGATTTGGTCTGACAGCACAAACAAACTTCAGTCTTTGCTGATGGACCATATCTGGTGTGGAAACTGAGTAGATTTCATTGTCTGAACTGTCCTTTCAATAAATAATGCTGCATTTGACTTTGATCTCATAACTGGTAATTCCCAGATCAGAATGAGGACATTTTCGATCTTGACACAGTTGACAAAGTTGAAAAAAAACAAAAACATGGATTCCTCCATGTTCGTCTTTTGTTAGCGGAAAAAAAAACCAACTAAATATTTGAGAACTGTATAGTCAAAAAAGTGAAAATAGCTATAAGTTGAGAAGCTGAGAAGGTGTCCCAAGCTGATGAGAAGAAAGTTTAAGTTAACGGGGTGTTTTCTTTGGCTTTTACTGGAAGTTAGGAAGTACCAACCTTGAGTTGAATGTAGCACATCTGTTCAGTTCAGGCCCGGATTGGACTCTGCCTTCACTCTTAAGTCACTTTGCATAAACGCATCTGCAGAAAAAAGAATAAATGGTAAACATTCTTTTTACTTCTACTGCGAACTTTTGAAGCACATTATCTCCACCATGATTCACACATAAGATCAAGTTCTGTTGTATATCGTCGCTTGCTCACAGATCTGGCTGCAGTCCCAGACTTCGAGGCAGGCGCTATGGAGAACTGGGGTTTGACCACGTACAGGGAGACGGATCTGTTGTTTGACCCCCAGAAGTCCTCGGCCTCTGACAAACTGGGCATCACCATGATCATCGCACACGAGCTCGCTCATCAGGTCCCACACTTTCTGTGTTTCTCAGGCTTGTAAATTGCATACAGAGTCAATCAATCAATAAGTTCAATTAGTAATCAAATATTTATAGGTGTTTAAATTCTCAGTGACTTTTACATCAGGAGATGAGACAGTTACTGATGTGGGTGATGATCAAAATGGGAACCTGTTTTCCCATTGTAAACGTAGAACTCTAAAAATTGGCAGTAATGTTTTTCCATAAGTAGATTAGGTTATAAGTAAATAAATAACCTCTAAATAAGAGGTTAGCATAACATATTTCACTGAAATGTTCTCCCTTTTGAGGGCAAGCGTGTAAGAATTCAGACTGATATAAATGCAAAAGAGAAACATGTACCAATAAAGGTGGTAGTTTTCAGTAAAATATATAATAGAAAATGTAACATTTTGACCATGTGAAGTCTTTTCCCAGACCACCACATAATTACAAAAAATCCTATGTGAAAATATTCAGAGTAGCACATTTTCTATATAGTGATCCTCGAGCTGTGTTGTCGGTTCTTCGCAGTGGTTCGGTAATCTGGTGACAATGCAGTGGTGGAACGATCTTTGGCTAAAGGAGGGCTTCGCTAAGTTCATGGAGTTTGTGTCTGTGAACATCACCAACCCCGAGCTGCAAGTGGTGAGTCTTTCTGAAATGCACTGAACTGTCGACTTGAACTGAACATTCAATAACAGACCCGTCAGGTGAACAAATAATGATCTGGGTTACAATAATTGCTTTCTGAATGTAAGCCTCTGTCTTCTGCAGGAGGACTATTTCCTTGGGAAGTGCTTCAAGGCGATGGAGGTAGACTGTTTGAGCTCCTCTCACCCCGTGTCCATCCCCGTGGAGACCCCAGCTCAGATACAGGAGATGTTCGATGTCGTGTCTTATGAGAAGGTTTTGCCCGATTTAAATGCTGCATTGTGTTAAATGCATGAATTTAGGGGTGAAAACCTGTTTCACTCGAATCTTAGTTTTGCTACTTGGTTTTCATTGCATGTACAAAGCTAATGTAGATAACAACTAGTGGAAGCCACACTACTAAATGTGCATCACTATAGTTTTTAGCTCATGTGATTAGCAAAGTCCAACACAGCTTTAGAAACCAATTCATTAGTCTACTATTTAAGTAGTTTGATATACGTATGTGGTGGTTTTTGGCATGTGCTCTGCTCGATGCTTTTTTGACAATGTCTATTGTTAATATTTAATTGAATATTCCCAGGTTATATCATGTTCAGGTTAGCCAGAGTTGGGAATCACTTGTGTATATACACCGTGTGTGTGGTTTGTCAGGGTGCGTGTATCCTGCACATGCTGAGGGAGTTCCTGACCCCTGAAGACTTTAAGATGGGGATTGTCGCCTACCTGAAACGCTACAGCTACCAGAACACCATCAACACACACCTGTGGGAGAGTCTGACTGCCGTGAGTACACACTGGTGTAAATATAAAGGAGTACTTGGCACATCTATGGTGTCATTCCTGGTGTCCCTAAAGTCACATATCACAGGTACTTTAAAACTGATGACAGAAGAAAATGAATGAATCCATGCAGGTCTGACAAACTTTGAATGTCAGTACATTTGAATGTAATCTGTTGTAAAAGTTGTGGTGAAGGCTGTAAGTAGCAGGCCATTAAAATACTGTATGAATTTTGCATGGTTAAATCATTCTGGATTTGTAGTATGATTAAAGGCATTATTTGGTAGAAAATCAAATGTACAAGGTTTGCACTAGAGCAGCAAGGTTTTCTATTTTACCCAAAATATTTTCTGCAAACATACAAGTTGCATACAAGCTCTATAATCTCTATAACTTAGGTTTTTGTAAACAGTATAAAATAGTAGGGAGAAACCAGGTATACAAGATAAAGTTAAAAGTAGACCTACATCAACTACATATGGGTCACTTCTCCTTGAAACTTTGGATTGTGGGGTAGATGATGATACCAACTTGTGGTATGGAAAAAAGTGATTCTGTGTGTCCAAGACACAGATATTTGGCATGATGTCCCACTGTGTCCTAAAACATAGCAAATCCGTGCAACTTTCTCCATCTCTTAAGAAACATCAGACACCAAACACAGCCAATCAACTAAGTTTATGTTAATGAAAGCTGTCTAAATTTGATTTCTCACAAAACTATTCCTTGGTTGATCTGTAAGGTTTCTTCACTAGGATCTGATTCACTAGGATTTATGTAATGCAACAGATAAATAAAAGTAAAGTAAATAAAACGGTGTGTGTTTGGTTCTCACAGAAGCAGCACGCTGATGAGGAGGTGGACGTCAGGGCGATGATGGACACTTGGACCCTGCAGGAAGGCTTCCCGCTCATCACGGTGGAGGTCAGAGGTCGTGAAGTGCGCCTGAGTCAGGAGCGATACCTGAAGGGCAAGGACTCGTCCCAAACCTCTGGGTGAATACAGCACTGAGATCACACAGTCCTCTAAACCTATAAAATTAAGTAATAATTTCATAAATGTTTGGGCTTGAAATGTGTCATGAAATGTGTCAAAAATCTACTGGTTATAGAATTCCTAAGGCATGGGACTGAAATCGTGGTCACACGAGGGTGCAAGGGTAGCAAAGGCAGTCCCATAACTCTCTTCAATGTTTAAAGTGCCCTGCAGAATTATTGGCACCATTCATCAAAATGACCAAGCAGTTTCATATGTAAAAAGTTTAACACATGCTCTAAAGCATACAAGAACATTGCACAGGTTTGTTTATTAATTCAAGCTATTTTTTTCACAATACTGCTTTCAATAAAAAAAGAAACACACCACTAACTCTGTTATAATGCATCCTGGTCTATTCCTCCATGCAAAACATTCTTAAAGATTAAAAGAATGTGGTGAACAGAAATGTTACTGCTGTTTCAGCTTCCTAGAACTACTTGGAAACCTTTCTATTGTTGGAAACAATAGGGGGGAAACAACAAAGCCCAAATGTTTGTTTTGGCAGCATAGCTTTGGAAGGAACGCTGCAGGGAGGCTCTGAATTTGTTTGGATTTTGCATTTTGAAATAACTTCAGTTCATTTCTACATTAACCATCACCTTGAGGTGTATACTGACTGCTCCTGTTTTGGAAACAGATTTCTGTGGCACGTTCCTCTAACCTACGTCACCAGCAGCTCAAGCACAGTGTATCGCTTCCTGCTGAAGACTAAGACAGGTATACAGCTAAACTTCTGGTTACCAGCTTCCCTTTCTTGGTAGCTATTACATTAGCTTGGTACTGTCTTAGCCAAGTCAATACATTTGTGATGAAAATTTAATTAAATGTTTGGCCAGTTTGTTCCTTTAATAATAAATCTCTGCTATCCTGATGACAGATGTGCTGTACCTGCCTGAGGAAGTGGACTGGATCAAGTTTAACGTGGACATGAGTGGATATTACATCGTCCATTACGAGGGCTCGGGCTGGGACGACCTCATCAATCTGCTCAAACACAACCACACGGCTCTGAGCAGCAACGACCGGGCCAGTCTCATCAACAGCGCCTTCCAGTTGGTCAGGTTAGCTGCCTATCTGGTTGACTGTGTTCTGTTTGGACAGCTCTTCTTCAACTTCTTCACTGCTTTATGAAGCAGTGTTAAGATAACAGAATATCATATCTGGGCTTTTGTTGTGCATTGTCCTTTTCCTGGATTTGTGTTCCTGTCATGCAGTGTTTTGAATTTGGCACCTTGATGCCTCGAACTAGGATTAATCTAGATTCAGATGGTATAATTCCTTATTATTGAACTATGTTATCAGCCCATGTTCTACTTTTGAGTAATCCTTCTCTCTGTTGGACAGCGTGGGTAAGCTGCCACTGGACAAAGCTCTGGACCTGTCACTGTATCTGAGCCAGGAGACGGAGATCATGCCTGTGATGCAGGGCTTCCACGAGCTCGTGCTACTTTACAAGCTGATGGAGAAGAGGGACACACTGGAGGCCCTGGAGAACCAGATGAAGGTCAGTCATGGATCATACAGAAGTTTTAATACATGATGTCTTCTGAATTATGTCTCAGTGTTGTATTTTTAATTGTGTTGTACGTACTTGTGACTATCATTGGGGATTTTTAATCTCAAATGTGCTATGGTTTGCACACAGAGCTACATCGTGCACCTGTTCCGCAAGCTCATTGATCAGCAGGCGTGGAGTGATGATGGATCAGTGTCTCAGAGAATGCTGCGCAGTTATCTGCTCCTGTTCGCATGTGTGAGGAGTCACCCATCCTGCATCTCCACTGCCAGCGAGCTCTTCCACAAATGGAAGGAGTCTGATGGCAAAATGAGGTCAGAGGTCATCTATCTAGATATATAGGGAGATGGGTGTAAATGCATAATCTGTCTCTCTGTTTTAGTAATCTCAGTTTACTGTATACACAGACAGACAGTAGGGGGTGCATGAGTAGTTTTACTAGTGTCAGTCAAATAGTTGTCTTTTCCAAAGTTAATACAAATATTGCCTATCTAACTGTGAGGTGGTGAGAATCACCTGGAACCTTCTTGCTGAATTGCCACGGGGTTAGTGCTAGTTTCCGATGACAGGAAACCCTGTTGGCTAACAATGTTCATAGAACAACAGTTGAAACTAACAATTTAAGAGCTGGGATGGTGAGTATGTCATTGATATGATCTTGAGGAACTGACTTGCCTTTAGCAAACTGGGAAGGGAAACATTAACCCTATAGAACTTTGAGAAGTACTACTTTTAAGGTCTCTAGTTAACACCCAGGAATTGGAGACACTCCTTGTAGAGTGACATGCCATGGTAAAGGCCAGGTGTTTGTAGGCCAAGGTGAACATGCTGAACCTGATGGTCTAGCCTCTGCTTAGACAAGGGAACTCCAAACGACAGATTAACAGTTGATCTGATCGAATCGCTGCCATCTAGTCCAAATAATACAGTAGGGTGTGTAATGGGCATAGAAAGTAATGCAAAACAGTTACCCCGTCATGGAATGCTGCAAGGTCAATAGATTATTTAACAAAAGTGGGTGATATGACTTCGGGCAGAAACCAATGGTTTAATCACTTTGAACTCATCCAGCCCCCAATGCATGCGAAGCGAGTTTACTGCCAAGGCATATAGTTCTAAGGAGGGTGCCAAATCATTCTTGTCTTGGGACAAAGAATATCATCAGGAAGGAGGGTTCCAAGGCATTCTGTTCACAAGTGACCGCAACAGAGCCACAAGCAGGACTATAATTGCTAATTTCCCTGCAATGTGGGAAGAATCAACAGTAGACGTGGAAATGCATTCAGAAGAGAGTGTGGCCAGGGAGATAATGTTCAGCTCTGTGAGGGAGAACCACAGTCAACACTGGGTTGATTTGGCATCGGTGAAGAGGTCTACCTGGCTCTTGCAAACTTTAACTAACTGGGATACCATGTCAGAGTGCAAACAACACTCGATGTCCTCTCTCCTGGACATATGTAAGACTTCGACAGAACGGCCCATTTATGGATCACACAATGCTGCGATCCCTAAATGACTGGTGATTTCAAACTAAGGAATGAATCCCCAAGGGAGGAAAGATTTGCCCAGTTTGGAATCTTTGAAATCAATTTGTAATACACTGAAAGGGTTCCTTAAAGGGTTTGTTTGATACTTTAGAGTTTTCTATAGCAGTTATATCTTTTTGTGAAAAGGCTCTTTAACAGAACCTTTTCCCCCAGCAGGACAATCCCAGGGTTCCTATAGGGTATTACAGGTTTTTTTAATAATTACTGTAGCACCTTTACATAATCGTACATTTGATTAGATTTTTCCTCTTGTTGCAGTCTTCCTAACGATGTGAGCCTGGCAGTGTTTACGGTTGGGGCTCGTACTGAGGAAGGATGGGACTTCCTGTTTGAGAAGTATCGTGAAATGCTGTATATTTCTCTGAAGAGCCGGATCAAGTTGGCCCTCTCCATCACTCCTCTCACTCACAAACTGAAATGGTGAGTTTTCACAGTTCACAGGAGATATAAGTGTCAAATCTTTAGCATTAGGTCCATTGGATAGTATGTCCTTTAGCATCATCTTTAGCATTAGGTCCAAAACTCGTTTCAAATCATCGTTTTTTAGGATGATGGAGCAGAGTTTAGAGGGTTCGGTGATGAAGACACAGGACCTGCCATACGTCGTGGTGTCCATCAGTATGAACCCTAAAGGTTATAAACACGCCTGGGACTTCCTGAGGGCAAACTGGGACTCGCTGCTGGAGAAGTGAGTAAAACATATTGCAGCTGTTTAAACATCTGAGTGTGTGAGTGATGAGTGTTCTGTTGCAGTTAGACTAGATGAAAGTAAGTCAGGGTCTAAAGTCAGCCCTAAATCATACTTTGAGAGAAGTTAGATCAAAACTAGCACTTTGTTGTAACTGATGTGATGCATCTTATCAGCAGCCAATCAGAAACAAAATCCATCATAAACAAGAAGTACTACAGCCAATCAAGATGTAGAGAAGGGGTTAGAGTCTGAAGAACCACATATGGGTGTGATGGTCAGTTGACCACATACCATTGGCCATTTTGTTTGCACTCACTGTCCATGTTAATAGGAACACCTGTACACTTTTATTTATGCCATTATTCAATACAGCAGCACAATGCATAAAATCATGCAGGTAGAGGTTAATCTTCACATCAAACATGAGAATGGGGAAAAGGTGTGATCTCTGTGACTTTAACCGTCGCAAGGATGTTAGTGCCAGATGGGCTGGTTCGAGTATTTCAGAAACTGCTGATGTCCAGGGAATTTCACACACAGTAGTCTGTAAAGTTTACACAGAATGGTGCAAAAAACCAAGAAACATTGAGCGAACCCTGAGTGAACTTCTAACAGGAAACAAATTCTAGAATTCAGGAAACAATGGCCCTCCAGTATGACCTCTGACCTCTGCCTTTTAGGTTTGACCTCGGTTCCCACTCCATTGCACAAATGGTGAAGGGCGTGACCAGTCAGTATTCCACCAGAGAGAAGCTGGAGGAGGTATGTATGAGAACATGTATCCAGGTTCTCCTGTGTAAGGTTCTACATGAGCTCATGTCAGGTCTTTCTACTTTGTTAGATTCGCAGCTTCTTCGGGTCTCTGAGTGTTGAGACGGGTGCTGAGCTGAGGTGCATCCAGCAGGCGCTGGAGAACGTGGAGGAGAACATCCGATGGATGGACAAGAACCTGCCGCTGCTGCAAGTCTGGCTGGATAAGAACCATCCGGAACCACAGACACAGCACCTGCACACTGACCTGTGAAGATCCAGAATTAGCCAGCGGCTCGTCACGGGTCTGAAACAGCTACAGAGAGAAAATAGTGAGACGTGGGTGTGTATAAGTGTGCGTGTGTGTGTGTTGTGATTTACTGGACTGTGCACTGTGAAGCAAAATGCAGAGAAGGTTCACATGAAACACTTGAAACAGTTTTAATTCCTAAACATTTAGTTTTGTAATTCCCTATTTTTTTGTTCAGAGAAAGCACTTTTGTTTTCTTAAGGTGAGCTTGATTCTGAGCTGCCCTGATTTTGGTCGGTTTATTATTTGTAGGGTTTATTTGTATTGGGTTTTTTTTGTGTATGTGTGTGTTCTATTTATTTTGCCCGTATTTTGTTGCAGCTCTTATTTCTGATTTCAGCCACAGATTTTGTAAACTGACTAGAAATGTGAGAAGCTGCTATATAAATAAGAATTATTATTAGTATCTACGATTGACCAATGGGGCAATTATATGAAGTAATTTTAGCAACTGTTTCTGAATAAGTGAAAAAAATACAGACTGTCCTCTTTGTTGATTGAGAGCATGTTAATTAATCCACGTTAATTAAGCATAAATACAAAATAAGAGGTTTTCGCAGTGCACCAAAGGCTCCTTTCATAATTTCACCGTTTGTTGGTCAGAGAAAGCACCATTTGTTTTGCTTTTGGTCAACTGTTCTTCTACTGGTTTGTGTTTTACACTGTATTTTTGTGCAGATCTCAGTGAAATGTTTGTTATGGATTAGCTATAAATTTTGAAATAAAACTCCTAAATTAACAAAACCTTTTAAAACATATCCATATACTGTATAATATCCATATAAAAAAAACATATCCATATATAATAACATTTTACAGGTTCCTGTTTTTTTTTTTTCCTTCATGTCCTCAGCAGTTACGTGTGTGAGCACAGGTTTAAAATCATCATTTTATGAACAACAATTTTCTAAGCCCAAGTGCATGCTTTATTGTTGCAGCATCGTGGACACTGATCTAAACATTCGAGCTCCTTCGTTATATATTTCTGAGCTGATGATTATTCTGTATGATTTTCAGAGGTAAACAAATGCTTAGTTAAAATTTTATATCATTACACAGAATGTTTCATACTGGCGCTCGGCCTACATGTAAATTCACTTGCAAATGAGTGTATAAACTGAGTAAAGAGTTCTTTGTTATTCCCTTTGAGAAGTGTTTTTAATAGCAGACAGAGACAGACTCCCTGAGAGGAGAGAAACACTAGAATCGGCAATAAAAAATAATCAGAGTACGCTCGACTTTCCCGTTACAATCCAAAAAACCCGAAAGCCTGAATAATAGAAAAGCCTGTGAGGTTGACGGCATAAACCACAAAATGCATTTTAATCTTATCTTACAAAGCAGAGATTATCCAGCCAGCTGGAACACAGCTCTCATTACACCAATATACACCCAATAACTACACAGAGATCTGTATAAACTATAATCTGTTGTATAATCTGTAGTATACATGATAACAGACTGCTAACATTCCTAACAGGACACAGCATCCTGTACAAAAGTCAATTTGAAAAAAATCTTCACCTGCTTCATAGATTTAAAGAAAGCTTTTGACTCTAATATACACTCAATGAGCACTTTGTTAGTAACACTATACTAATGCTGAGTTGGGCTTCCATTTGCTCTCAAAACAGCCTCAATATTCAACAATATGCTGGAAACATTCCTTTGAGATTCTGCTCCATCATGCAGTTCCTGCAGATTTTTCAGGTGAACTTTCATGCTTTGACTCTCCCGTTGTACCACATCCCAAAGGTGTTCTATTGGATTCAGATCCAGTGATTGGGAAAGCCACTGAAGAACACTGAACTTATTGTCATGCTTAGGAAACCAGATTGTGACAACTATTGCTTTGTGTAGCCATTAGAAGATGGTAAATTGTGGCCATGAAAGGATGCACATGTTCACACCAATACTCAAACACCAATACTCAAACACCAATACTCAAACAGCCATTCAAGCACTGACTGATTGGTATTAACAGATCCAAAGTATGCCAGGGCAGCACAGTGGTGCAGTGGTTAGCCCTGTCGCCTCACATCCTGAGTTCGATCCCCGGATCACCCCTTCTGTGCAGAGTTTGCATGTTCTCCCCGTGCATGCGTGGGTTTCCTCCGGGTGCTCCAGATGGATGAAGTGGTATAGATAATGGATGCATGGATGGAAGTATGCCAAGAAAACCTTCCCCACACCATTACACTACCTCCACCAGCCTGCACTGCTGACTGTAGCTGATGGCACTAAATTCTGACCTTACCATCTGTGTGCCTCACAGCAAATCAAGATCAAGATGATGCTACATTTCTCCAGTCATCAACTGTCCAGTTTTGGTGAGTCCAAGCCCACTGCAGTCTCAGCTTTCTGTTCCCGACATGGTCTTCTGCTGTTGTAGCCAATCCGCCTCAAGGTTCAACATGTCATGCATTCGGCGATGCTTTTCTGCTCACCACAATTGTACAAAGTGGTTATCTGAGTTACTGTAGCCTGTCTGTAAGCTAAAAGCTGTCTGCCCATTTTCCATTGACCTCTCTCATCAACAAGGTGTTTCCAGCTACAGAACTACCACTCACTGGATGTTATTTCTTTATTGCACCATTTTGAGTAAACTCTAGAGACTGTTATGTGTGAAAACCAGTGATACTAGTGATCCTGACCCCTTCTGCTTTCTGGACCTGCCTGATCCATCCTGGTGGTTGGAGTCATCACTTGGAAACCACTTGCTCCTGTTGAGGAAGGCACCATAGGAACTGCCTCAACATACACCTAGAACTGTGAAGATGCCATATACACACACAGAGAGAGCGAGAGAGAGAGATACATTTATAGATTCATAAGTTTAAATTCAGAATTTATACACTTCTGTGAAGCTGCTTTGTGACAATGTCTGGCACCAACATTAATGCCATGGTTAAAATCACTGAGGTCATATTTTCCCCCCATTCTAATGGTTGATGTGAACATTACCACAGGCTGCTGGCCAGTATATGCATGGTTTTACGCATTGCATCGCTGCCACACAATTGGCTGCGTAGATAATTGCAGGAATGAGTAGGTGTTCCTAATAAAGTGCTTAGTGCATGTATAACCTCCAAAACACATTGTCAGCTAATCGAGCTTGCACACCAACACTCACACACACAATAGCCAACACACCAATACAAACACACCACACCACCCATTCAAACATACCAACACCAACACAAAAATAACTGGACAAATGAAATTTCCACAATCAATAAATTACAGTTACAGATCATTAGACAGACTCTATACCCTCGTTATACCTCATTGTACCCTCGGAGTACAAACTGAAGTACGTGCTATTAAAAATATTTAAGTAGTCTATTCAAAAGCACTTTAATGTTTTCAATGTTTAATGTTTAAAATATTTTCTTTTTAATATCAACACATTGTTTAATTGTTTATTTGACGAGATTAAAGCAAATATTTCTGAAAGGACTTTTTTAGTAATGGATTGCATTAGTAATGCATTTTCACTAGCTAATTATAAGTATGCGTCACCAGTGGATCGTGTCTGTTAGCATTCAGTGCTGAAAAGCGCAATTTGAAAGCGAAAGTGAATAAAACGTCGGTAGAATTAACACGCCTGCGGTGTCACATAGTATTAAAATAGTATTACAAAAGAAATATACAGTAGTTGTTTTAAAAAAAAAAAAAAAAAAAAAAAAAAAGATTTTTCCCTTCCCTCATTAGGGCGCACTAGAATTCGCCTATATGTCACTGGCCGGTTTTTAATCACCTTTCATTTCCGCATAATGAATTAAGCGCGTGGAATTTTTTTTTTATTTAAATTGATTAACATATTCAATTCATTTTAATAAAGGGTTAAGCCATTAAATTCTAGCACTTTGTTGCCGTAATTGTTTTTAGAAACATTTGTTCACTTTTTTTTTTTTTTTACAGTGATTCCGCAAGCAACTTTCATTCGCGCGCGCTGTCATATGAATATCACGCAAGTAACTTTCATTCTTACGCACTGCAGAATCGAGCACGTCAGTATCTCAGTTTCGATCGTCCCATCAACACGAAGAATCGGAGAATCGTCGAGGTGAGTGTTATACAGTTTCACCCAACCGAAAGTAAAATATCTTTCCGCTAAGCTAAAAATATAAGAAAATAACTTTTTAAACCAGATTTCTGAAAATGCAGTATTTTTTGCATTTCATTTCATTTCAGTATTTTAGGTGAAGATTTGTGTTGTCAAAGTCACCTATATATATATATATAAACGCTCTCTCTATCTCTCTATATATCTATATGCTGTTGTCATTCCAACTTATCAAAGAGAGAAAAATGATGGAGTTCTACAGCCAGCGAACCTTAATTAATTTATTAGTTTTAATTAATTATAATTAATTCGTTAAAGAGTTTGACTTTCTCTTTCCGATTTGTTTTTGAATTGATGAACTTTCTGAAAGCTGTTTAAATGTATAGTGCTGCGCCAATAAAAAGGTCAACGCTTTCACTTTTGATTTAACTAACATTAACTTATTGTCCAGCTAGGGTTGACAACTTCCTGAAATGTTAATTTGGAACGGGCGGACTGGGAGGGACTCTTTTTTTTGCATAATGTTCATTTTGTCCAAAACACCGGGTCTTACACCTGCATTACCCTTTTCAGTACTAGACCTATCTAAATATAAAATATAAAAAAGCCCACATACTAGGTTGGGAGAAGACCTATCCAAACATAATCACATGAAGGAAACTTTAATGGCTTCAACGATTTCCCAGACATGTCACTATAGTCCCATACATTAATGCTGGGATCAGACTAGAGGATATTTTAGTCTTTCACGATGGTCACCATGTCAGATTAGGCAATCATATTGGCATAAATTCTTGCCATGTCTTGGTTGTGAGACTGGCAACACTACAAGTTTAAGAGAAGTCCTTGGCAGAAAAAAGACAGCACAGAATAAAGAACAGACACCGTGACATGAGAGCGTGCTGGTTGCATGCGCAGTGCTGCATCATGTTCAATCATCTTCAGTAACCATGTTATCCTGGTCAGGGTCATAGTGTTTTAAATTACCAATTGGTTTACACGATGATAAATAGAACTAACAAAGTCTGTCAGAAAATATCCTAGGCTGGTCAAGCTTTCTAATGGGGAAGGAAAGCGCATATAGTATACCAAAAGCATTGTGGAACCATGTGTCAGGGCATGAACCATTCGTTTCTCTGCTTTCTTGCACTGCAGTAATAAATGTAACATGAAAATATTTCTAAATATTATAAACATGCATCATTACTGTAAATGAGTGCACACAGTTTATTAAAGCAATGAGAGTTTCACTTCTACTCTGATCCAAAGCAGAATTTTCCCAAAGTTTGGGTTTTAACTGATACCAGAGCATACGCTACTGCAGTAGGCTACGGACTGAAGTATGGCCCATGTGCGGTTTGGATTATGGTCGTACACTGTAAAATAGAGCATGAATATTGTGTTTTTGTAGTGTTCAGACTCATTGTTCTCCATCAGTAAGACAGCTTAAATGATTTGTTGATGCCTCAAGATATTAGTTATTTTTTAATTACACCACATACTTGTCACCTGTGAATACGGATGTGTTCTGTTCTATATGACCTTTTTTTTTTTTTTTTTTAACAGATTTCTCAACAGGCACTTATGTGATGATGGTGTTGAAGGAGATTTCACAACTTCTTAACATAATTAGTGCTGTTGCCAACATCGCCATCCTTGCCAATCAATGGTACGCAGATTGCTCAAGAAAACAAAAAAATGATGCACAGAAGCAGGTAAGTAAAACCAAAAATAAATAATCCATGATAATATTTTTTCGGTTTCATCTA
Organism: Notoglanidium maculatum; assembly: GCA_030068355.1. Taxonomy (NCBI): domain Eukaryota; kingdom Metazoa; phylum Chordata; class Actinopteri; order Siluriformes; family Auchenoglanididae; genus Notoglanidium; species Notoglanidium maculatum. The sequence continues at coordinate 1,146,001 of JAQQZX010000014.1, read as the reverse complement.
TCATGATTATTTTAAAAGGGTTTTTATCTACCTGGAACAGGTAGAACTAGTTCAGTGTGATATTACTACAGAAAAGGATTTACACCAGGGTGGAGTACTACAGCTTGACACAAAGCAGACGTGGAGAATGAGCATATTAATATCAACCTATCATTTATGATACACAACCAGAACTTATCTCAGAACTAAGAAATCAATTAGCACCTTCAGGTCTGAGAATTCAGCTGCTCATTGGTGTAAGAAAAATTATAGTCAGTGGATTTTTATATCCGATTCATCATTTACTTAACTGACAGTAGAAATGTGTTGTAATTGAAAGACCACCCTCTATTCCTGGGTAGAATGTAATACAATTGTGAAGCTGGTGGGGGCAGCACACAGCACTGATTCAATGATTTCAATTGCAACATAAACTCTTCGTGCTTAGATAACAAGAAGTGTATCAGACATAATTTCATTAAACGTACTAAGGGATGTGCGAGTTTGTTTGCCGTCTGTCTCCCCAATTTGGTCTTTTACCAGTTCCCACCCACCAGCCATCTTAATTTTTTTTATATGATATTATTAAGTGAAATGTAAAGCTGCACTCAGAAAAAAACTTTTTAAAACTTACAAATACAAAAAGACAGACATGATTTGTGTTTCAAGTAATCACATGATCAGTAGAGACAAGTAAGCAGTCACATAATTAAAGTAGACAGACAGTAGTCACATGATTAATGTAAACAGGTAGCTACATGACAAACCATGTTTTATACTAGGTAGAGGAAAACACAAATCCAAACACATACACAACAACAGGACAAAACAACAAGAAATAAAACAAATATAAATAGAAACATCTTAATATTTTAGTTGTCATTAAATATAGGAAATATTCCACATGATGTTGAGCAAGGTACCAAGATAAGTAAATCAGAGAGTTATTTTTTAAAAAGCAGGAACAGTCCAGTTCCCCATTTAAACCAGGATATTGCATAGCTTTCATTGTATATATGCAAAAAAGATTCTCTTTGTAAGAGCATTTTGTCCTGCCTCCACCCCTTACTGAGTTTGCTATATGCTCTATGCCAGATATTTTAAATGCATTGCAGATGCCATGTTCAGCCTCTTTGCAATGGTGAGCCACAAGATATTGGGGATTGCCAGTTTTTATAACATGTTTATGTTTGGATAATCTTGCGCTATGTTCTCCCTTCATAAAAACACCAAAACGGACACTCTGTCTGTAAAATGCAAATGAGGTAATGCAATTTAGAAATGACTTAACATTATACTTATGACCTGATCTTATGTCAGTAAAGTAGTTGGTATTTATTGTACATTGATTACACACCTGTTTTCATTCCTCTAATGCCTAACCAATTTACAGTGTATAGGGGAAAGATAACTCTTCACAAATAAGTCATTAAGGGTTGTGGTTTTAAAGCAGACGATAGGGGCATCTAGTAGAGCTTCTCTGAGAGAATTGTCATTTTGTAATACAGTGGATATTAAAAAGGCTACACCTCCCTGTTAAAATGGCAAAATATTTGTAGTAAAAAAAATTTAGTTTAGTTTAGTTTAAAAAACTAAGATAAGTCATGTCAAAACGTTTAAACCCTCAATGTGGAAAACATTCTGAAATTCCCTCAATTATAACATATAAAACTTAAGTGAAAAAAATAGGAAAAATAAAAAGTTACAATAACATGGTTGAATAAGTGTGCACACTCTTTTATAATTGGGGATGTGGCTGTGTTCAGAATCGCCAATCACATTCAATCTCATGTTCAACATTAATTATCATACAAATGTCATCAATTAAATTATTCTGATATACCCCAAATTAAGATCAGCTGATTTTGTAGGATTTTCTTGACATCTTCTTGGTGTCATGTGACTGTTGAAGCCATGGTCTGCAAAGAGCCTACAGAGCCAGTATGGTATCTCACTTGTTGAAAAGTAACAATCAGGAGAGGGGTATAAAAGAATTTCCAGGACAATAGATGTACCAAGGAACACTATGAAGGCTGTCAACAAGTGGAGAAAATGGAGCACCACAGTGACATCATCAAGAACAGAATGGCCCTCTAAAATTTTACAAAAGAAAAGACAAATACCAGGAAGGCTGCCTGCCTACAAAAACATTCAAGGAGCTTGTGACAACAATCTGTTGTATTCTTTACATGTCTGGGCTGTGGGGTAGGGAGGCTATTCAGAAGTCCTTTCTCACAAAAAACATCCAAGTCCAACTAAATCACCCTAACCTACTTGTAGCAAAATGTGTTATGGTCTGATGAGAACAATTCCAAAAGGTATAATAATTCCAAAATTCCAAAAATATGTTTGGCACAAAAGCACATCCCAAAAGAACACCATATGCAAGGTGAAGCATGCTGGTAGCAGCATCATTCTGTAGGGCTGCTTTTCTTCAGCCAAAGCTGGGACTTTCATCAAGGTGGAGGGAAGCATTAAAAGGTACAAATATCAGTCGTTTTTAGTGCAAAACATCCAGGTGTTGGCTGGTAAGCTAAAGATGAAAAGGAATTTCACCTTTCAGCATAACAATAACCCAAAGCACACATCCAAATCAACAAAGGATTGGCTTAACCAAAAGAAGGTTAATGTTTTTGAATGGCTGAGCCAGAGCCCAGACCTGAATACACTAAAAATCTGTGGGGTGACCTGAGGCAGGCTTTGTACAAGAAATGCCCTCACAATTTGACGACTCTAGAATGTTTTTGGAAGAAAGAGTGGGAAAATATTGCTAAATCAAGATGTACCATGCTGATAGACTCTTACCCAAAAAAAATCTAATTCAAAAAATCGAATTTCTATACATTGTAATTTCACATTGAGGGTGAAAAAAGTACAAATGTAATTTTAATTAAAAAAAACTTTACCTCACAAAAATGTGCCATTTTAATGGGAGGTGTAGACCTTTTATATCCCAGTTTCATTGCCTGATTTTTAAAAAAAAATATTTTAGTTTTTTTCTTGTGGAACATGTCACAAAGTACACTTGTTTTGAGCACTGTCGTTGCTTCAGTTTTTGAACCAATAGCTGTTCTTTAGTGTTAGTGTGAACTACCTGTTCACATAAATCATGTGACTACTATCTTTGTATGTAGTTGATGTCTACTTTCAGTCATTTTCATATATATATTTGTCAGTTAATTCACATGATTAATCAACTGTTATTAAATGTTCTTTTTTGCAGCCCTAATGCAAATGATGATTGCTACATATAAGCATTATATGTCCTATTGATATTGCACATTAGCAACACAATTATAGATTATAGTGATTTGGTGAAATCATTAATTAAACATTCCTGCTTCTTTTCAGGCAGAGAAACGCATGAAGCAGATTGGCAAGCAGAACGTAGAGCTGTCCGAGCACGAGATGATCTTTGCAGCCCATCTGGTGGACCCGATAAGTATAGAAGTGAGGATACTGTTTAAAACTTAAACTTATGCTGTTATTCCAGAGTTTGTGGCTTGATGTTTGGATCCTTTAAGTTCTCTAAATAGCCCTGTCTTGGCTGATGATGATGATTGCACTCAATGATCTGATTGTCTGAAAATCAAAACAGTAGTGTAATAATGCACACACCGCTGTTTATCAACAACTGAACGTATAAGTGGAATATAGCCAATATTGGCGAGGACATGTCCTTGCACTTCTGGCAATATCACCATATTAACCCAGCATGGCAATTAAAAGAGTTTATTTTTTACTTAGCCAAGATGGGTGAAAAATTCACTCGTCCTGTGGCCAGATGGTGGCACTACACCAGAAAGTCACTCTGGGCATGTGGACATCATCATAACCATCATAACCAATAACAAATTTCATATGCCTAAAGAATGTATGACACATTCCTGTTTGTATGGTGAGACATAAATTCATTGTTTCATCATTTCAGGACCTTGCAAGATAAAACCCCTTATCAATTTAAAATTAGCAACATCTTACAATAGTGGCCTTTGCACATCAAGCGTAAGTGCTCTTGGGTTGACACCAGAGGCCCTGTACCCAGATGAGTGAAAGTCATTCTTTCTGTGGCCAAATGGGGGCACTATGCCTGAATGCCACTCTGGGCATATGTATAGCATCATAACCATCGTTAAACCAATAACCTGTGAAGTTTGAGCCATATCAAGTAATGCATGGAGAATTTATGATGCATTCCTGTTTGTCTGGCAAGACACATAAATCAAAAAGACACAGTCACCATTTCAACACTGCAAAAGATCACAAATCCCTTTACAAGTTAACAGTAGCAACATATTAAGATCATGTCTACAAATTCTGACAAGAATCCAAGACTCTTATAGGAGGAGTATGTTAAAATGTCAAAACGCAAAAAATCCAAAATATTTCACTTCCTGTTGGGTGTGGCTAATGAAATGTAGTCATCTCAAATAATTGTGATTAGGTCATTATGTAATATGATTGAGACAGACCAACTTTAACATGAATCAGTGTGCTATCAAGAATTTTATTTGAAGAGAATAGTTTTGTGACGTCTTGGTGTTTTCTCAGACTACATGGAGTGATGTAGCTGGCCTAGACGATGTTATAACTGAGTTAATGAAATCAGTCATTCTTCCCATCCAAAAAAGGCATCTGTTTAAAAAGTCAAAGCTGCTTCAGCCTCCCAAAGGTGAGGACTTGAATCAAACTGTTTGTTTGTAGTGGTGCATAATTAAAAACCATGGTCATGTAGCACCCAGAGATAATGTTGTAAACAGTGTTCTCAGACAGTCCTGTCATTACCAGGAGTGCTACTCTATGGTCCCCCTGGTTGTGGAAAATCTCTTATAGCCAAAGCCACAGCCAAAGAGGCCGGTTTCTGCTTCATCAACCTGCAGCCTTCCACTCTGACAGATAAATGGTACGGCGAGTCCCAGAAACTGGCAGCAGCCGTCTTCTCCCTGTCCAGGAAGATCCAGCCCTGTATCATCTTCATTGATGAAATTGGTGAGCACATGCATGTAAAAATAAGTGGTATGCCTAGAATTAACCATCATGGGTTTGAGGTCTTTTTTTTTTTTTTTTAACTAAAATCTAGACGTCTAGACTTCCTGTGTACTGCTTTGAGGAAAATCAAATTGAACATATCACACTTGGGCTGGGATTTTTAAAAAGTGACAAGGAAAGAAAACCATCATCATTGGGCTGACTGGATCTTGTAGCTCATAGAAAAACTGTCCAAGATGCAAAAAGAGGACACTAAGACATGTGACTAGCATTTACAAACCACTCCAGCTGTACAATACATGCTAAAGTTGAGAATAAATATTTTCTCCTGTAGACTCCTTTTTAAGAACCCGCTCCAGCACAGACCATGAGACTACAGCCATGATGAAAGCTCAATTCTTGAGCTTATGGGACGGACTAGAGACAGATGACAGTTGCCAGGTACTGTGAGCATGTCCATGATTTTTGTGTGTGGTTTCCATGAAAGTGTCGCAGGTAATAACTGAAATAGCCTCTGCAGGTCTTAAACGAAACAGAAAATTGACTACAAGAATTTTATAATTAAGACAGATTTCCCTTTGTTCAGGTCATAATCATGGGTGCCACCAACCGCCCTCTGGATCTGGACCCGGCTATACTTCGCAGAATGCCCACTAAGCTTCACATTAAAGAGCCTGTGAGTGACAGCATATTCCCAGTATTAAGTCTTAGTTCTCAGTTTTAACTGAATTGAATACACTTAAATGTGTTCTTTGAGCTGTAAACTAAATAATATTCTTTGATGACTCATCATCAATAGTAACAAAACAATTTTTATAAAAATTGGCATTTCATGGGCTGTAAATGGCTCAATACGCCATCTACTGGTTAAAATCATCCTGAACCTTGCAAGGCTGATGCTGACAGGGTCAACCGTTTGGCACTTCTCTACAGCAAGAAATTATTATTATTATTATTTTAATAAAAAAACAAAAACAAAAGTGTGTCAACTCCTCTAATCAGAGATGGGTTCTGGTGGGCTTCAACGCCCTTGATTAGGAGTCTGTGAAACTGCACTCATTTTTAAATATATGATTGAGACTCACTGAGTAACTCCTGCCTCGAACGTCCCGCCCCCTCTCAGCCCCTTGCTAAACATTTTTCAAAATTGAAAAATAATACTGTAGTTAATATCTGTTCCTTTTTTATGCAGAATACCATTCAGAGGGAATCAATACTGAAGCTCATCCTGGAGAATGAGAACGTAAGTGTTAAATACATAAATTGAGTATGGGTCTGGGTGGTGTGCTGAAAATATATACCATAAACATTTTCCTATTCCGAAGATCGGGAGTTGAGTAGACCTGCACAAAATAGCGAAAGACACTGATGGCTTCTCAGGAAGTGACCTTAAAGAGATGTGTCGAGATGCAGCACTGCTCTGTTTACAAGAGTATGAGGACAGGTAAGCCTTGGACGATATGTAGTTTAGGTAGTTATATTACATTTATACCAGGAGTCACATGGTCTTTTTCCAGTCTTTAACTGTTCAATAAATTGTCAACTAATAATTATAAGATAGAAAATTTTTTTTTAGTGTTCTTAACTATTTATACAAACATGTAGTGGCTTTTCTTAATACACTGCCTGTCCAAAGAAAAAGTCACACACACTAATGTTTCGTTGGACTGCCTTTAGCTTTGACTACAGCATGCATTCGCTGTGGCATCGTTTCGATGAGTTTCTGCCATGTCACAACATTTATTTCTGAACTCATCAGACCACATGACCTTCTTCCATTGGTCCAGAGTCCAATCTTTATGCTTCCTAGCAAACTGAAGCCTTTTTTTCCCGATTAGCCTCACTAATCAGTGGTTTTCTTAAGGCTACACAGCTGTTTAATCCCAATCCCTCGAGTTCCTTTTGCATCGTGCATGTGGAAATGCTCTTACTGTCACTGCTGAACATAGCCGTGAGTCCAGCTGGTGATTTTTTATGATTTGATTTCACCAAACGTTTCAGTGATCGCTAATCACGATCAAGTTTTTTTTTCCGACCACATTTCTTCCACGAAGATGACGGTTCCCCGCTATCCTTCCAGTGTTTAATAATGCGTTGGACAGTTCTTAACCCAATTTTAGTAGTTTCAGCAATCTCCTTAGATGTTTTCTTTGATTGATGCATGCCAATAATTTGACCCTTCTGAAACAGATTAACATCTTTTCCATGACTACAGGATGTGTCTTCAGACATGGGTATTTAAGAAATGAGAAGCTACTCACTGCATCAGTTCGGGTTAAATAACTTGTTGCCAGCTGAAACAATCATCCATGCAGTAATTATCCAGTGGGAGGCTCTTACCTATCTGCTTTGTTAAATCCAGGTGGTGACCTTTTGTTTGGACAGGCAGTGTACTTGTGTTTTTCAGTTGGACCACTTATACATAGGGTTTGCTCATCATCTCTAACAATCACATTAAATGCTCCACATTGTTCCACATTCTTACAATATAGACACCTTTAGGTGTTTGCAGTGTTGTCATAATAATAAAATGACATTACATCCAAGATTCTCTGACCTGCAGTGTATTAATGTCAAGCACCTATATGACAGGGTTATGTTTAAACAGGGAAAACTTGCTGCTATTGCTAGCACTTTGTGCTGCTCACTTCACCTGGTCTTCAATATGGCATTACATTTACACATTCAGTTGACAGGCACATTTATACAGAGTGACTTGAGATCCGGGTGCGCACATTTTTTCAGGGGATCCGGTATTTTGTAATGTCATGAACAATGCAAAAGGCAGACCCCGTTTTTATTTTTCCACAAAAATTTTCCAAAATCATTTCCAAATCATTGTGGTCTATCTGTTCTCATCAGTTTCTGTTTAACTGCAGTTATGTGGGGTAAATGGATTTCGTTAACCAGCCTGTGTTTCTGTACAGTTCAGAGGAAGACAACATCCGAGCCATCCAGCAGACTGACCTCCAAAACGCCCTTAAAAAGATGAAAAATTCGAAATTGATAGGAGCACCAACTATGCTGATGGATATTGCTCTGGAATGATTCTGATACAGCTGGCCAGGGAAATCATTTCCCCAGAAGATCATCCTAATGTTTACCACACATGCTTATCATCAAGATATTACAAGAACATTTATAAAATGGTATAGAAGCAGGCAACATGTCTATAAAGCACCTTATATACTAGGAATGGGATTTCTTTGTATGTCTAAATGATTTCTACTGGGTTTATTTAGTGAAGTACGTTTACAGATACAGTAGATATATAAGTATACACACCCCTGTTAATATTGCAGATTTCTGTGATGTAAAAAAAATTAAACCGAGATAAATCATGTCAGTTTCTTCCAGCATTAATGTGATATATAGCAAGCAACAAATTTTCTTCAGATTTTATTTCAACACACAGACAGACTCATAATAAACTGGGAATACTTTACACTTTATACTATATTTGCGTTAATATCTATATATGTCTAAGGTTACAAGCTACATTTACACACCTCTGCACTGTATAATACAAAGAGTTTAGACCTGTACTTTTGTCCGCAAAGCTTATTCATAAACGGTGACCGCTACGTCTTACAATTATTGTAGTATCTTTTTTGCTATTGTATTCGGTTGAATGGTTAAGATACATTTTAATACAAGATTCCACTGACTTTGTATCGGAATAATTGCAACATTAATACTACATAATCTCCATGTTAATCTTATTAATGGCTATTAATAAAAGAACCTACATGTGCAGTTCATTGTGTATGTAATATTTAATCATAGTAAACCTGCCCTGACAAACTGTGAGGAATCGAATAGAAATCATTTTACCCTCTTATGTAAAAGAACCTCTTGTATTACCTGCTCCCATTTCCTTAAACTTTAGTTTCAGCTCCTTCAGGGTTAGATGGTGTTGGTCTAGAACATCATTTAATCTGATTCGCTCCAACACGTCCACGTCTCCACTGGCCAACCATTCACCACCTTCCAGAAGCATCTACGAAGGAGCCAGGTTGTAAAACCTGAAGAAAAAGAACTGCTATGAAACATTTGAAAATTGCTTGGCACCTAATTAGAACCGAATCCAAAATGCCAAGTACTGGATACTCGTAAAATAATTGACTTTGGTTCTGTGATAACCCTGTAATAAGTAACCATACTGGAAAACAAAGAAAGGCTACGTCTCTGCAAGCTGGCCAGAAGCATATGGCACAGGGAATTTAATGCTATAATGCAGTCAACATGCTTTCATTAAATTTGTTTTGTTATCTAAACACTTGACCCAAGCTGAGATGGTGTACAACTCCACATTTTAACTGTGCAATTAAAAAACATAAATATAGTACAAGAATGTGCTGACAACTGACAAGATTTACTCTGATTGCATACATTTAAGGGGGAAAAAGACCAATAAAGCCTCTGAGACTGAGGGAGAGATTTTCTACATAATCAATTTGATTTAATCCAAAACGCCCCAAAGTGTTTGATTGACAGCTGCACGTCACTGCAGGTAAAAGTGTTACCAGGATCTTACAGCTGTTTTACTTTAGCTGAGGAAAAAGTGTGAGGATGAAAAAAAAAGTAACAGTAATGTGAGGATTGTTCTTACTTTTACAATACAGCTGAATCAGACCAGCCACTGCACAATACTGCTCATTAGCACACACAGACCGGAAATGACGCCGCATCTGAACGTGCGCTGCATCGGTCACGTGACCGTCAGTACAGGTGTTTGCATTACTTGCTACAGGGGAGTTAGCTCGCCAGTCAAACTTCATTTCCATTCTGAAAAAGTGCTGTTTATTCTCCCTTTACGGCATTTCTTCTTACACACACACACACACACACACACACACACACACACACACACACACACACACACATATATATATATATATATATATATGTATATATATTTATTTTAAAGAATCGCGAGATGCAGTTTGTTATTTTTCTTCGGGATGAGGCTGAAGTTATCGTTATCTCACGGAAATGTGTTTTTGTCGCCACCTGCTGGACTGAAGTGGGAGCTGCGTAAAAAAATTAAAAAGCTGTGTGCTACCATTAACTTCTTTTTTTAATGCACTCTGGAAATTCAAATATTTTACACAGCTTTTGTCTAAGACTATGATCTGACAGATTTTTTTCTGGCATTTATGCTGTAAATGGGAATCAACGTTTAGATTCAGAATTCATTAAGAAGTTACATTACAGCCAAAAGGTGAATGAGACACGGTGCTGGTGTTACAGCTTATGAACTATTCTGCTATTAAAAACCCTTTTGTACCACAAAATGGTGGATAAAAGTTAACACCAACTGCAATAAGACCACAAACATAAACCAAGATCCATTTAATCACATCTGCAGTGCTGATGTTACACAGGTATGACAGTTGAGTTTCCTGTACACATACTAAAGAAACACTTACTCAGGAGTCCTTCGTCCCGAAGTCACTTTTCTAAATCACTTTTCTCAGCCACTTAAAAAACGTGAAGGCTAACACGTGCTTCCTGGGAGGAAAGCGCTAACCACCTGCTTCCACAGACACCCACGGCTGTCTGATGTCCCTGTGATTGACAGGAGAGTGATACATGCCCCCCCACGCAGACGCAGGGTGTCTCCAGGCTCCCCGAGCTGTAGCCAGTAAACACACACGCTTGACAGTTAAATAACTCCATACACCCTATTCTTAGTAAGTGTTTATTACCCAACACACCTAATCCAGCTAATCAGGATCTTTAGGAGTGTGTGATGTTTTGAGGTAGGTGTGTGTGATGTTGTGGCTGAAACCAGTGGAGTCACCTGGCCCTGATTTATGAAGTAGTTTAGTTTACACAACCGTTTGAGGTGCATGTAGAAATCAGGTACAAGTATCATGTGCTGTGTGATGTACCTAATACACACCCTGGTCTCTCACGCTCTCCCTCTCTCGCTCACACACACACACACACATGCATTAGCGTCACTGAAAGCTGTAACTCGACTCCAGAAGCATCCGGTAAAAGCAGAAGAAGGTTCTACAAGCGTAGTTGAGGAACGTGGGTTCTCCGAGCGCGTTATTAAAACTGTGTTCTCAGGACGCTCCCGGTCTCTGTATGCAGCACGGACAACAGTGCAGCGTGTCGTGAATGAACACATCACACTCCACACAGAACACACACACGCACACCGGACACATGAACACCTGCAGAGAGACGGGGAATTGGGGGAGGGAGGGGGGGAGAGAGAGAGAGTCAGATGGAGCAATGGAGAGACAAACACAAGCAGAGACAGAAAGCCAGACAAAACGAGAGAGATTTAATAGGACAGTAACCCGTAATATAAAATTTGAAAAACTGTGCGTGTATAAAACGAGTCATTAGCTTCACAAAAAGACGTGAAACTCACGGTTTTGTCCTTCAGCTCTCCTTGACAGGCTTGACAGAACCTGAGTGAAGAGGAAAGTGTGTTTAAAAGAAATGGATCAGAACAGGATCACAACTAGTTTAGTTCATTTGGATCACTGACATAGTAATCATCATCATCATCGCTCTCGTTCTGTCCCTCACTGATCTTCAGGAAGCATGAGCATTCAGTGTGTATATGAAAATAGTAAGCTCCTATCGCTTGCCTTAACAGGAAGTCCAGCCCCAAAACGTCACATCCACGCAGACAGTCTGTCCCTTAAGTAAAGCACTGGAGCTGGCGGTGTGACCCGGCTAGCTGAGTGTTCAACAGGACTTTAATTACATCATTAAACCGTGTAAATATAAACACACACCTGTCTCCTGTGTGCTCCTCTAGGGCACGCTCCAGAAACGCTTCCAGGGGAAAGAGGTGGTGGAAGGAGCGAGCCAGGTGAGGGGCGGAGACCAGAGTCAGACCTGAGCATCACACACACATACAGAGTTAACTGGGCCTGCACACACCATCAGCGCGACCTGAGCACAGAATGTACGAGAGGAATGTTAAATCTCAGCTTCGGGTCAGGACGTACCACACACTTTACACTCGACAGGCAGCTCCGTGTATTTGGCTCTGCACTGGGGACAGTAATAACCACCCAGACTGAGTCCTGATCCTTCGTCTGAGCTCTCCAAGTGCCTGAACACACACACACACACACACACACACACACACCTCTGTCCTCTTACAGGCCCTGCTCACACATGGGAGCGTCTTCTACAGTCATGATAGCTCAGGACGTTTCTCATTGGTTCAGATGTGATCAGAACTTACGACATGCTGAAGGAAGGCTTAGTGTCCTGATCAGACGCAGAAGCGATGACGTGCTGAGGGAAGCCTGGAGAGCGGAGAGAAATACAGCACACGCATCAGAAGCTCATTTTGGCTGATTTAATGCTGTATAAATGTAAATTCCTGTTATGTTTATAATGGAGGGAAGGGGGCGTGTCCTCAGGGTGTCAGTCACAGTGAAGGGGCGTGTCCTCAGGGTGTCAGTCACAGTGAAGGGGCGTGTCCTCAGGGTGTCAGTCACAGTGAAGGGGGCGTGTCCTCAGTGTGTCAGTCCGTGTGTTACCCATGCGGATGAGCGAGCACTCGGAGGAGGAGCTGGCAGGAGGAGGCTTCACGTGGAACGTCAGCAGCTCCTTAAAGTGGCTCTCGTCCAGGATCACGTTGTAGCTTCCTGTCAAAGCACACGGCATGTTTAGGTTTCGTTGGTATGATCTGATCTGATCTGGCATTAACACATCAGTGATTTTATCAATCAATTAAAACCCAACCCTGTTCTATAAACCGTGGCTTTGTTACACCACACCGATGCGTGTTTACGTATTTCACCTGCACTGAAACTGGATCATGAGGAGGAGATGCAGAGGAACAACACACACACACACACACACCTCCTGTTTCTCTGGTGAGAATGGTACACACTCGAACCTCAGCAGACAGTCCGATCACAGACACTCGGATTTTAAGGGATTTCAGCGTCTGTTTCCAAGAAAAGGCATTTAATCAGACAAATAGATCAGTGTTTGATTCTAGAAAATTCTGCGTGTATTTTGTGTTTCAAAAAATATATATTTCCTGCTGTTGCACCTTGATGAGGTCGTAGATGTTGGCTGGATCGCAGGTGGTCAGACTGCTGAAGATGACAAGAATCTCTCGGCTGGTGTGTCCTGGCATGTGCCTACACACACACACACTCATCAGATCAAGACCAGCTAACTATTCTTCTTTGCCTAACTATGGTTGAATTGTTTATCAGAGTTTTACTCTGACTTCTAACAAAATAACATTACACTGTATTTTACAATGGAAAACTGTTCAATATTATATTAGTGTAATCTGTGATGTAACTCCTCCACCCACTTGAGCGTCTGCATGGCGATGCTTAGGGCGTTGTACAGAGACGGCTCGCCCACACACCCCGAGTCCACGGCTTTCTTCAATGCCGCTACGTGCTTCTTAGGGTTTCCTGGTTCATGAAGAAGAAGAACGTTAAAAACAGAATGTGGTCAAATACCAGGCTGAACAGGAGATTCAGCTCACGGTGATTCAGTCTCAGAGGATTCACACACACACACACACACACAATACAGACTTTCTCTCACTTTAAATATTATCCATTATACATGCATTATTACACTTTTATTTAATAAATAAATACATTTATAAATCTCAGTGTCAGTCTGTTCTTCACCTGCAAGGTCAGTGAGTTTCTCAGCTCTTTTGTTCTTGGTGGTGATGATTCCGATCTGCAGGAGACAAAAGGAACTTATTAACGATCGCAAACTCTAGCGGCATGAGCCAATATTATACCTACACTAAAAAAGTCTACATGTTACCTGACTGATGGGGTTCTGGTCAAAGTATTCTTCGACAAAATACTCCATGAGCTGAGGAGGAAAAGAAGTGTGTAAGTGTGTGATTACTCTTAACTTCAGACAGTGAGTGTGACAAGGTCAGCGCTCACCTTCAGCGTGGACGTCAGTCTGTTGGGCTTCAGGTCCTGGTCATCCATCGTCCGAGACGAGTCGATCACCAAGTACAGGTGGCGCATCTGCGCACAGATTAGAGGTTAATTACAAAACCCTGGCAACCTTTTTTGATAAAAAGAAAATGAGAGGAGTGATAAAAATAAGGATAAGAAGCAGCAGAGCGCTCACCATTCCCAGTCGAACCTGCCCATGACTCTCGAACACCCTACAACACACATGCGGAACATCAGCACACAGATGTTTAGCAGAATGCACATAATACACACACTTCCGTCACTCTCACCTCTTTCGTTTGGCCTCAAAGAGAATGTCCTCTACGGTGGCTTTCAGGGACCCGGACTCGTCCTCCTTCAGCACCTCCCTGACATCATGGACAGACAAAAAAACATGTTACGTCATGGGTTCAGGAAGTGTTTTGTCAAGGTTAGCGTCACTGTAGATCCCGGGAACACCGGACATGAGGCGGGAATACAACTCGGAAGGGATGGGAAGCCAGTAGATCCCAGTGCAGTACACACACACACACACACACACACACACACACCACTTGGGGCAATATAGTATCACTAATATATCTACTGGAGTGTTTGTTGGAGTTGGGAGGAAACCAGAAAACCCAGACACAGTGACTCAAGAGGTGTCAAAACCATTGGATTAGATTTATTTATAAAAAAAAAAAAACTCTCAAGCTCCAGTTAATTCAATTTTCTCAGCTGTTATAAAGTCATTCACTGACCAGAAGGTTATGGGTTCACAGACACAATCTGAACCCTGTCTCACTTGCTTTAGATCAACCAAAATGAATAAATATCAAAATAATAAAGACTAGATTAAGCTTTAATCAGTCCTGCCTGGGTTTAGTTTAATAGCGTTTCTACACACTGTGTAGATCAGTCACGTGATAAAGCGGAACTCTCCATTCGAGTCTGAAGTTAGGAATCTGTTTTGCTTTTTTCTTTTAATGTAAGAAAAACAGACTATTAAAAGTGGTTAATATTCACTCACCATGTCCGTTCATATCCTCCTTCCCAGCGCTTTGCTCTCTCGGGTTCCTCATCCATCTTTACTTCACAGAATTAAACTAAACTAATACGGGAAAAACAAACGGGGAAAACAGTGTACGCGGCTTTTAGCTAGTTTTGCTAGCAAACGAAATAACTCGCTTACAAGTTCACGTGCGTGAATTTATTTTCCTAGAACGTAATAATGTTTCTAGTTTATTATATTTCATATAAACGCACACATTTATAAATTTGCTTAACTACTTGAAGCGGACTTGCAGCTTGAGCTTCATTCGTGCACACGCGTGTGCAACACCTTAATCATTCCACCCGGAAATAAAAGACGCAAAATCTTTGGTTCCGGGTTTGTATTCATGACGTTCTTTATTCGTTGATTTTTTTTAATTTTTTAAACAATTCCTCATAGAACAAAAATGACAAAATACAAACCCCAAATTCATAGCGTGTGGGGAAAAACAACCAAGAAAATAATACATTATTTTTTGACTTGTTCAATACCGAATGTAAAGTCAAAATATACAAAATGCAAACGGGGGGGTGGGGCAATCATAAATGTCACAAACTTGCATAAAAAAAACAAACAAAAGAGGTAAAATTACAGTTGTCCACAAATGCTGTAGGAAAAGTATGTATTACATGAGAAAACAAAATATTATGTCGATATTAAATCAAATATAATATAACCAAAAAGAAGAGAGATATCATTTACAAAAATAAACTAAAATAAAACAATTAAAAAAATAATAATAAAAAAAATCTTCATTTGGGTTTTAAATGTCAGAAACTTTTATTCCTTTCCACATATACACACATATGAAACACTTCATATTTGTTGATCCTACAAGCCTGATGATTAAACTGTTCACAATTTTAAAGTGCTTCCTGAATTTAATGTCTGAGATAGAGGTACGGTTATGTGGCTGGAACGTCCTGCACATTTACTTTCCTTGACCTTGAATGGTCACTCTGGAACAGTGTTCAGTGCTGCGGCTCTCGACCCGAGTGTGATCACAAATTTGATTCATATATATTTTTCTTAAAAAGTTTACAGAAAATGCGCCCTGATACGCGTCCTGATAAAAACGGCAGGATACTGAACAAAGCAAAGGATAAGCGGCATCCTGCTTTGGTTTCACATTTATCCCATCACGGGTTATCATACAGAGAGAGCCACCAAAGTAAACACAAAAGAGTTAAATGTTACACTAGTTGTACAAAAAAAAAAATCTATGCTAAAACTAGAGGAGCAAGCAAAAAAAAAAAAAAAAAAAGCTTATTGTGTTTGTAATGGCTCGAAAGAAACATCAAGATAAGTTGAGAGGCCCAAACAAGGACATGTATGGAAAGTTACACAAGGAGACAAAAACATAAGCTGGCCGAGCTGCTCACGATCCCCGGTCGTAATCGCTCACCCTCCTCTTGATCAGTGAGAGTTTGGCTTTCAGCTGTTTGCTTCTCTTCTTCTTCATTTGGTATTCTGACGACTGTGAGGGGCACAATGTGACAGATCATGAGACAACAATTAAAGACGACTTTAGAACTACAATTTGAACACTATAATTTGAAATTATAGGTTTTGTTAAGTATTGGTTGTTCATATGACCAATAACTAATGAAAATGATCAAAATAACCTCCTCAATCAGATTTGCTTTTGAAATGGAAAATCCTCACTAGATTCTTTCTAGAGGAAAGGATTTATGTAGAACTCTGTAACAGAACGGTTCCCTATCAGAAAGGGTGCAAGGTATACCTTTTCTTAGAAGTTTGAATCTTTAATTATTCAATGAACCCTTACAGATTTCTTGAAAAACTAGGTGAATGATTAAGTGTACAACTTATTACCTCCGACAAGGAGGTTATGTTTTCGGTGCGGATCTCTTTACTCTGAGCAGGACTGCGCAAAATCTACCACACCGATTTCCATGAAATTTGGTGGAAGGGTGTAGCATGGACCAAGGAAGAACCCATAGAATTTTGGAGCGGATCCGGGTCACGGGGTTTATTGACGCTCCTTTGCTATTTGTATTGTGTCTACAAAACTGACTGTAGTTGAGCAAATACAAGTAAAGGTAAAAGCCAAGAAGAAAAAAAATGGAGTGTTTCTTACCCTTTTCAAGTTCTTCAGTCGTGAGTATTCTTCCATGGCATCCTGATTGGGACACGTAAAAAAATTAAAAATAAAATTTTAATGATTGAACAAATGAAGCTGGTTAAAACATCCAATGAAAACAAAGACATTACAAAGACGTGATGAAGACTTCAATGATCTAGGTGAAATGTCTTTTAAAATATGACTTCCTGCTTGTGTACAAGCGGTCATAAATTTAAAAAAGAAAAAAATGATATACACACGTGGACAAAATTGTTGGTACCCTTCAGGCAATGAAAGAAAAACTCACAATGGTCACAGAAATAACTT
>JAQQZX010000014.1:1101552-1116953 GCA_030068355.1 Notoglanidium maculatum | reverse complement strand
ACACACACACACACACACACACACACACACACACACACACACACACACACACACACACACACACACACACACTCACTGCATTCATGACTTAAAGTAAAGTAACACTTTTGTTCAGCCTTAAAGTAAATATAACACATTTTAAGCAAAAAAAAGTAGAAAAAGAGATGGTAAACTGTATTATTATTTGCTTCGGAGGTAGTAGCCTTAAGTGTACACCTTTTGTACCTTTAGTGGGTATTATGTGCCTTTAAAGCTCTAATAATATACAGTACGTACACTATATCCACATTTTTAGGTGAAAGATACATATATAAGGTACCACTCCAGCTACAAGGAATGATATCTGGAGTACAAGCTGAAAATCTTTCTAAAGTATCAGGAGCACTGTATTGTGGACGCCACACTCTTTCATTGAAACTAGTAAGGTGAAACTGGTGTCTACAAACCCGTCGGACCAGTCCACACTCACATCTCGAATTCCTTCGTCACAACTATGGCATTCTCGGCACATCACAACGCAACAACAACCGAAAGCACAAGTGTGCTGCTGAAAATAATGGCCGTGTGTAACAATAAGGGACACGATTTCTGTGATCTGTTATTGTCATTGTCTTTGCTATATCCTTACATAATGTTCTATACAAAATCCCAAATTAAATAAATATATATGTAATGAACTTTGTAGGCTTTTCCAATTATATATTTCTTCTTCAAATTGCTTTTTATCTCAGAAATCTGCTGTATCATGCAACAATCCCACAAATATAGACAAAACATTGCAATATTTTATAATTCTGGTCACCCAAGTGAAATATTTTACACCTCAATGTTAACAAATCATTTTTTTCATCTCATTTTATTGACATCTTTGACACATTGCCTTTCTACACGGTTTCAAATTATTTTGAAAGCATCCAAATTGATGACATGCGATTTTGGCATTATACGGTCTGGAATTTTATTTAAATGAATGACTTAATTTCTTAAAAATGTTGAAGAAATGGATTAAGTGGGTAGCACTACGCAATGTCTATAATAACACACTGTATAATAGTTTTAAACACTACAAGGGAACATGATTGCATTAAGACTTTTCACCTCAAAAAATTTCTCATTGTTTATTGATCATATCTATTAAAAACGTGGTGTTTGCAGGTAAAAATCTAGTTCTTGGGATTATTTCTTTGATAGAAGAGACTCGGTGTGATCAGTAAAGTCTTTTTCCAATTTGACCTTTGGACAGTGGACATTGTTCATAACAAGATGTGCATGAGAGATATGGTGGCGTCTGGGTGTAGTTTTGGCATATTAAGCTTTGTTTCTAAAAAAAAATATCCTCCAATGTGACAGCTCTCACTCTCTACGTTTAGGAATTGAGATCCTCGAAGTGGCCCGATGCTGAAATGTTACCATATAAAATGCAGTGATGTTTGAAAATCTCTTGAGGAGAAAACGTGACAATTTAAAAAAGTAAAAAAAAGACAACACATCAATACAAGTAATATTTTTACTCTCCTGATACAAAAAAAATATATATATACAAAAAATGTTTAGCTAAAGCTCTAATCGCCTCAGTGCGAACACGTTACATTATGGTAAAAGTCACAGATGGTGTAGACCGCTGAAAAAAACCTGTACATGTTGGCTCATCAAAAATAATCTACATACTTGCAGTCTACTTCATAAATCAATAACATCCAGCAGTGCATACACACAGATATTCAGTAGAAACATTAGCCGTGGCTTTAAAATTTAATTTAAAACATCTTCACGTCGCATAGCTCTTCAGTTAAACAAAATTACAGGAGTTCACATTTTAATAACCGCTATCTGGATAAAAAAATGCAATCAGTTACAAATTTCTACCGAGCCACAGTGAGTGAATTTGATGAATTTTGTATAAATGGTGACACAAAGCTTTAGAGGAAAAATAAAATTCTTAAAGTTTCAAGTTGTTTTTTTCCTTGTAGGTAAGGATCACATAAAAATAACATCATGGCCAACAACATGAAATGTGAGAAACATGCACAAATATATCACATCTTTTAAAAAGCTAGTCGGAGTTTTAATTCGGCGTGAACTAGCAGGAATGTTGTTCCTGTGGAGACGTTCAAATACCCTTTTCCATTCCAGGAGGCAGCCTACAAAGTCGTAACCGAGGGCACCAGACGTTTTGGCAAGTGTCGAGCTGTGTATAACAAACATTATTCATAATTGAAATAACCATTTTTTTCCCTTCGATCAAACTTCCATCTCTTCATAAAGCATTATGACATTATATATAACTTCATGACCAGTGCTAGGGAAGTGAAGCATCGGATATCAGACTTAAACCTGGATTAGTGTCACGGTGTACAGTGTCACACACTTTAACGCTGTCAGCACTTTGGGTTAGCCATGAGGTCAGACAGCAGAGTCATGATGTCACGCGTTAACTGTAGCCGTCGTTCCAGTCCATCACTTTGTCGTATTCCTGGATCTTCTGCTTGATGTGCGAGAGTTTGTTCTTCAGGTACTCGCATCGCTCCTTCTTCTCCAGGAAAGTAGGGTCCTGTAAGCACACACACACACACACACACACACACACACACACACACAGCATGAGTACCCGGTGCTGGTTTTCCAGAGCAGATAGAACGGAAAATTTGATCCTGACTGTAATCTGACTAAATCTAAGCCTGAATACAAGTGTTAATAATCAGATCATAGTATAAATCACAGCATACCCCATAGTCTAAAACTCCTATTTTAAATCAAAATATTACATTACCTTTAACAGTCACACCAGTGTCTGGACACACCCTACTCTGAATATGCTCTGTAACAGTTACAGTTAAAATACGTTAAAATACGGCGCACTTACGTTCTTTTTCCTCTGGTACTCCTGCACGAGTTGGCTGATCCGCTCTTGTTCCTGTAGGATTTCACAGAAAGGTCACTGAATGAATCATACACAGACACCAAGCATGACCTGACTAGGATTCAAGCTATAAAATCCCTCATGCACATCAAGGAAGCACTTGATGCTTATAAAACAAAAAACAGTGGTCCATATTTATAACACCACTTAATGACCTGAGATCAGTTTGTTTGCCTTTTCCTGATTAATTCGATGACATTACCATTTGACTGGACGGCTGAGACGGCAGGCTCTTAATCAGATTGTCCATCTCGTCAAACTTCTTGGCCAGCACCTGAACCTCACTGTGGAGCTCCTTGTACTCAGCGTATTGATCGTTAAACACAGCCTTGTACTGGTCCTTCTCCTCATCGGTGCGGATAGTGGGGTACTTCCTGCAGGAAAAGTCACATCGACGTGCATGATGAAACGTTCTCCAATTCTACACACTCACATGGACTAAAAAGGGCCACCAACAATACCCACATCTCCTAGGCTATATGACATAAGCCTAGTTGCACTAATGAACAGAAGACGTAAAATGACAGCAACATCATCCTAGAATTCAGGCAACCTGATTCAACTTCATAAACATAAAACTCTGGACAAAGAGTTAATCCACAGGAGCAATAAATATTCATCTCTCCATTTATCTACCTACAAGTAATTTTTCATATGCTGTTTAGTTTCTAAGAATGAACTCACGCCACATAATCTGCAATGACAACCGGTTTAGGGATGTGTCCCGCCGGTATGTGACCCCTCAGGTACTCTGGCTCCATCATTGTTGGTGGAACATTTGTAAGATCATCCACACTGTTAGGGGATGCCATTGTTTGAGGTTTATAGACTGGTCCTGATACACTGGATCCAGGTCCAATCTGGGGATAAAGTTGATTAGTGCCATTCAGACCAGCTGTTTCAATTATAAATGTCAATCCAGACAACTGTCAGGTCATGAAAGTATTTACCATGGTCAGCGGTAACGATGCGACGGTCTTCATCTACACAGAAGGAAATAAACAAATCCACCTGAACAACATCACCTGAATAGTACTTCAGAAGCTTATTTGACACAACTTGGTAAATTTCCCCATTTGGTGTGCACCAGTATTTTATTAAAATACATCGGTCGAAAAGCACTGGTTTTGTCCCAGGGATTAAACAAGCAAGGTCGGATGCGGTTCCTAAATATGCTCTCTCTATGTTAATGTATTTCCTCCCACGGCTTACCTCTTGTGCCAGGGCTTCTCGGCGCATTCTTGCTTTTTCATGCCTCCACAGTTTGAGACACACTCCGGCCCCCACCAGATACAGCAGCATGGTGAGGAAAAGGAAGATGATGGCAGCTGTTTGTCCGGCTTCAGTGCGACAAAAGGCAGCATTGGGGCCGTTGTTGAAAAACGGGGAGTAGCAGAGGCCGCCGCGTACCGTATCATTCACGTATACACAAGCTGCCGACAAATACAACACGGCAAGTGCTACGTTTATTACGCACTCCGTCACTGGCCACCAGCTGGAGTCCAGCAAGATGGTACGGTAGTACATGGTCATACCCAGCACGAGCAGGATGACCGTGACAATCCAGGCCAATCCGGCCACCACCAGGATGAAAGGGGTCTTGGGACCTCTGTAGTTGTATCCGTAGTTGCCGTACATCCCCCCCATGGCTCCTCCATAACTGCTCCCAAAGCCAGTCTGAGCGTAGCCGTACATGTTATACCACTCATTATCCTTGTGCACGTAGGCGCAGACACACGCGAAGACGGCAGCCCCTAAGAGGAGCTCGGCGCAGCCAAGGATGCGCAACAAGCCCGCCCACGACTTCATATAGGCGTAACGCATGTTGTACTCCTCCACCTTCTCGCTGTATGTCATGGCCGTACGTGCCGACTGGCCCGATACAGATTCGATTGGCTCACCAAGCAGTGCTGCCTGCTCCTTACGCGAGGCGTAGCTACCTCCGGAGCCTCCATACGGGTCAGTGAAGGAGCTGGAGGCGTTGGGTGAAGGTGGCCGAGAATGAGGAGGCGAGCATCGCACCCCCTGGCTAGTGCTGTTCATGATTTCAGATGGAGGTGGTGGAAATGACTGGGTTTTGCTGCTGCGGAAGCTGGCACCACGGAAGAAGTTCTTCACAGAATCAGGGATGAAACGACGCACCGGTTTTATGTCCATGGCTCCGTCCGGTTCGTCCTCAGCATCATCTGGGTAGAAGTCTGGACCCACAGGTGGGCTGACTGGAAGAGGGGGCGGTGGTAAGGGGTCGGCGCTGATGGCCGGCATCACACCACCAAAGGGGTACGGGAAGTCCTGTTCCCGAGACAGCGACCCGAACGGCACTTGGTCATAGTGCGGGACGTCTCGGATATGATCAAAACGTGCCGCTGACCCGTACGCTGATGACATGAGTTTTGTTTTGGTGGGTTTTTTTTTCCAGTCCAGGATCCCTGAAGGAAAGATAAAAAAAATGCATGATTAAAGTGTACGGACAGAAATCAAAGCTAGAGAACTGTTTTCCAGATAAAGGGTTCTTGATTACTTATGTTACAAAGTACAATGCTCTCGGATTGAGTCTGGATCCTGTAGCTGCCGAGGAAAAAAGCAACAGAGTGACGAAAGATCCGTGGGAGAAAAGATTACAGACGAAAATGTTTCTCTTAATCATTAATCTCGTCACTGCTATGAAACGGTGTTCACATGTAATCCGAGAATACTAATCCGTATCTGCGTTTATTAAAAAACAACAACAACAAAGCGCTTACCTTTACGGCTAAACCACCTGCTTTCTACTACCTGCTCGTCAGGTGAACAGTCGCGTCACGTGACCCACCCTTCCGAAACTGATGATGTCAGTGGCTACATTCAAAACCGCAGGCTATAAACGCCGCCATTTCACGAATGAGCAGTAACTAGGCTAGGGACACATTTGAGACACATTATATGACATATATAAACTTCATTAAACAGCCTTGCGAGACAGTACCACACCTACTGTGACCATATATTCCGTATAAAAACTAGTTTTTGCGGTAGTAAGTGATTTGGGACGCGGCCACTTCGAACAATAGCTTCCAGTCAGAAAACCTGTCAGACTCGACTAATACAAATCTGCTGTTAAGCTCAAGTGTACTTTAGGCTATGTAACTATTTGTAGCCTGGGAATCTTTGAACTGTAAAAACCCTTACCACAAATTAAACATCTTTTTATTAGCGACTTAAAGGTAGTTATTATTTATAGGCGACTGGTTTTTTTTAATTGAGGTTTTGATTAATCATATTATTAAGTAGTTTGTGACATTTACTCAGATAAAACATTAAGGACCTCCTGGCTTTAGGTCATTTAATAAAACACAAAAACACAGATAAACCTTTTTTTAATTCTCACAGCAAAACTGCACATCATTTCCAGAAACATTAGCTTTTGAATATTTATTGTGGAAAAATTGACCAGCAGGTACATGTAATTAAGTAATACATGGAGGTAACATAGAGTGAATTCACTTTTTTTTTTTTTAAAGTAAAAAGCTGTGGATTCAGTCCATATTTCAGCAATTTTTGTTATGCGTAAAACTAAAGTGTGGGAATAGGAGACGCATGAGACTTTCACACACAAGGGTTAAAGAATACCTTCATGAAAACCTTTAAAACATAATTAACTCATTCCTGACTTTCCCAAAAGAAAACAAAAGGTCTGAAAGTATGAACGTCACACCGTTTTAATTCAAAATATGAAGGAAGAATCATACGGATGCGTGCAAAAGTTTGTACACCCAGAAATGATTAGTTTTCACACGTAACACAAACGCTCAAATAATTTGAACGTCATATAAACACTCTAACCCTAAAGGCACGCGTCCTCCGAATGGTGTTAGGATCCTGTTAATTGTAATATCGCAGGATGCACATTTGATGGTTTTTTTTCTTGGAATTGATTCATTCTGTAGATAAATTTGTAAAATAGAGATACTATTTCCGGTTCTATTGATTACACACACACGCTAGAACCCTCTAGAATTCGTCTCAGTACATTTCAGTGTTGTTCCTCCTCATGCATGACGTCTTTAGTTGTTTTGGGTGTCTCGGAGAAACACTAATAATTCTATATTAATGCGTGAAGGTGCACGTGTCACATCAGTGTGCGTGTGTGTGTAATGATAAGTGTTTAAGTGTCAGTTATTGTCCTTCATCCACTGCTCGATCCACTGTGAAATCTGCTCCAGGTTCCTCTCCAGGTCATCGGGGTCGTTGCTAGGCAACTGGTGCACGATCTCCTCTTTATACGCCTCCATGGCTTCCTCGTAGATGGTCTGGAAGATCTCACACTGTACGTTGTCCTGAAGCTTCTTGCCTGTGTAACCCCTACATTCGAGAGACAGTAGAATAACAACACTTTATTTATGATCAATAGATTAGTATGAAAAATAATATATGCAAAAGGATACAAATTGTGATAAAGCTGCAATCCTAAATGCATTGACAAACTATTGAAGCCTAAAAGTGACCAATAATTGCACAGCTCATTCACAATGACTCGTACAGCAGACGCTCCATGTAAACGAACGCCTGTATAATTGATATGGTGAAGTTTTCTGTAAGATGTTTATTTAACATGTGTGGAAGGAGTCTCCAGGGTCAGTAACAGTCAAAGGTAAAGCTATAAGTTTTCTGACAAAGTCTTTGTTGACGCGCAGATCCTCTAAAGTGCTGTCCAGTGTTGACATGATGACGTCACAGCGTCTCTGACCTGTTCTCGAGTCGGTTATAGAGGTTGGTGTTGTCCGTGCGAAGGACAAACACGATGTGAAACCAGCGCTCTGGGAAGAAGTCACAGCCGTGGTAGTCAACAATCACGCCTCCTTCCGTCATCTTGTCCTCCAGTTCATCCACAACCTGGTGCATGAAAAAAGGACAGAGTTAAAGGATACAAAAGTAACCTGAAGCTCTGTGTTTCACTAATAATGGCTGCTTCTTATTTCTTCTCCGCTGGACGTGTGCGTGTTCTCACCCTGTCTTCATCCAGAATGGGGCACTGGTATTCATCATCAAAGCCATCAAACAGCTGACCTGAGATTGGAAAACACAGCAAAATAATCAACACCATGCATGTTCTTCAGTCACTTATATTTGGCTATTAACGTCAGGCTGCACCTCACCTTCCTTTGCCAGATCTCCAACGTTGATGTACGTCAGTCCGGTCCTCTGAGCCAGTTCCTTCCCAAGTGTCGTCTTTCCTACGCCCGGGGTTCCTGAAAACATAACATGTGGCATATATATGAATTCTACGTCTGTAATAATACAAAGCTCAAAATCCAAAATGACTGACACTAAAGCTGTGCATGATACATGTGACATGATGTACTGTACGGAAGGAATAGAACACTCTATTGTGATGAAGCAGAGGTACTCCATCATGCAGAAGCTGAATACTTTGCTATAAAAGCACATCCTGATGTGTTTTATTCCACGTATACCACAGCAAATTACCAAGGATTACTATTAATTTATTTTAAAAAAATGCATTTTTTGTAGAGTCTGAAAATGGCCAGGTAATAAGATTTAAGGTGTGAACGAAGGCTCCATTAAAGGTTCACTAGAACAATTATTATAAATAATTATTTATTTGACATACTAAAACTCATAGACCATGCTAGTGTCGAGTGTAAGATGTGTGTGCGGTGGCACAAGCGTCTAACTAAAGTGATCAGGGTCTAGGCATGTTCCAACTGTACTGATTTCCACTGACATAAAAAAGTGACCCAGTTCTTACACACTTAAAACTAATGCATCCTTAGATTTTCTACTTTCAGATCATTTTATAAAAGCCATCTACCAGTAATGTAATATAGAGATGTAATGCAGCTATATGATCTGTACAGGGCATTAAATTTCTAAATATTTATACACAACTTAAGAACTTCTCTGGCACGTCACCTGTGAGGAGGATGTTTGGTCTCTTCATGATCCTCATTGCAGGTCCAAAGTTGGTCCAAACTGAACAGAGCTTTAAATAATCCTAACAAAGTGCAGTCATGAGAACTTATGAATCAATAATAAGAGAAATACAATCCAGGCTTTAAAGATATCACATTATACTCTGCTCTTGGATCAAAACAGAAACGTGCGCCTCAACGTGCTCACGCTTGTTGGCCTGATGACGTCATTAATCCGCGACCGTTTTAGAGCAAGAAGTGTTTCATTTTCTTTTACGTATAAAATATAGTTAAATATTTGTTTTCTTTGTTATTATTGCATATTTCTAACCACAATATGCAGATAAATATATAAATAATGGAAGACTGTCTGATTTAAAAGATGAACATTAAATTTCAAAAAGACCGTTTTGTTACGCTGGCCAATGGCCGCTCAGGAGGCCGGACTGTGTTAGCCAATCCCAGCGCAGGAGGCAGGATTTTCCCGAGTGCACAGAGAGGCGGCGCGTTGGAACTTTAAAGGGATACAGAACTCATAGTTATATAAGCAAATGTCCTCCATGTTACGGCTTTTATTTAGCGTCAGAAATGACCGAGGTAAGTTCATGTTTAGCTTAAATGTAGCGTTTGTCAAATAACACGATGATGGTGCATTAGCTAGCTTTGCTAATCTGCATGCTAATTTAGCCAAGCTAACGGTCAACAGCAGAGTTCACGCAGCTGACCGGCTAATGTCGAAAATCTCCACTAACCCTGAAAAATGGGACACAATCAATTGCAGAAGACGTTACCAGTTAAAATACGTGTGCAGAACACGTATATGTGCATACACGTACGTAGTGTTTGTTAATTTATCAAGTACAGCAAAAACTGTGGTGTATCCCAAATTGCTTCTTACTCCCTACACATGTGCACTACAGAGTGAACACAGCGAACACTTGGACCCTCACTCTAGTCCCCTACATGTTTATCAGGGCGCAGTTTAGGATTCAGCCCACTGACATTCAGTTTGATGTTTACAGAATTGTTTTAGAAATCCTGAACATATGTTATGAGGTAATGAAATCTTGTTATTATACTTTTCATTGTTATTTGCAGTGCCAAACTGATTAATCCGGCTGTGTGAATGGGAAAAGCTGATAATGTCAAAACTTTCTCTAGGAGGAAAGACGTCCTCTGGTAAAGTGAGTAGTGCTGCTGAATTTCTTGAATTTAAAATGTTCCTCAACTCAAAAAGGGTGTTTCAGAGATTTTTGTTCTACACTACATCAAGAAAAAAAATATATAAAAAGTAGTTTTGGAGATGAATTCATTTTAATTTTAACGTCCATTATTTCTGGGAAAACAATTTTTTTTCATGACAGGAGGACTTGTTTATCCAATGAAATGCTGTTTAGAATGTATATGCCCCGCCCCCAGGGGGCGTGTCTTGCTTAACAGGAGCAACTCGTTAGCAGTAAATGTCGTCCGTCTGTCCTATTGGCTGTTGTGTAAATCAGTCAAGCGATTTAACATGGGAAAGATCACCCTGACTTCCTGTTTAAAAAAAAAAAAAAAAAAAAAAAACATTTCATGACCGTTTGATCAGACTGCTTGATTGGATTTTGGTGCATTATCTTTACTTCAGTTAAGCAACTGGGTACAACCATCCTTTGGTGACTTTTTCGGAGGCTCCACCCTCCCCTCGACGAAGGGACTTTCCGCAGAAAGCAAATCCAAAGCACAGTCCTCGAGTGCGGATGTTGGTGGAAAGAAGCAGAGGAAGAGAAAGGGGGCGCCTCAAACGTCTGAGCCTGGTGTCTTCCTGAGCAGACGAGGATCGCAGGAGAACCAGGATGAACCCTGGGTGGATGTGCATGCGCCTCAGACACAAGTAAGTAGGCTATACAAGCCCAAATGTACATCACATATATACACAAGGCACTGACACTTCTGCTTCTCCGACTCAGGCCGAACTGGCAGTCCACAAGAAGAAAGTTGAGGAAGTCGAGAGCTGGCTGAGGGTCCAGTTGGACTTAAAGAGCACTAACAAGGTGTGTAGCGTTTCTTATTATTTATACACCTCGAATGCTTCGTATCTGGGAAAAGACACCCGTAATAACTCTGTGGTTCTGCACAGGGCGGCGCTGTTCTGTTACTGACCGGCCCGTCCGGCTGTGGGAAGACGGCCACGGTTCACGTCCTGGCTAAAGATGCGTGCTGTCACATCCAGGAGTGGACGAACCCGACCACCGCGGAGCACAGGACGGACGACTCCTTCAGGCAGAGCTTCGATCCAGGTGTGAGAGAGTTTCTCCGAGCATCTCCGCTTCATGTCTGTCACGATCGCGATCACGTGTTCTCCGTTCCGTTTCAGCCTCCAGGTTTAACAGCTTCCACAGCAGCTCGCAGACCGCAGCCTTTCAGGAGTTCCTGCTCCGAGCGAACAAATACAGCCGGCTGCAGATGAGCGGAGACGACGGGGCTCACGAGAGGAAGATCATCCTCGTCGAGGTAATTCACAGCACGCTGACCCGCCAGGCGATACCGCGTAATAAACATCCCTTAGGTGACAGATGAGTGCAAAAGTTTGCATCCCCTCACGACCAACTAGAACGAATGCGTTTCACAGATGTTCCTTCATTATCATATCGTGTTTGTTCAGAATTTTATTCCTCTTTTATCATCAGCCCATCTTTTAATTTTTTATCAAACTACTTTTTTTTTAAATAGTAAAATAGAGGTACTTTCCTCAGACTCGTCTCATCAATTTGTATCCCTGTAGGATTTTCCGAACCAGTTCTACAGACAGCCGGGATGCTTGCATGATATCCTCAGGTGAGATGCAACGATGTCGTTTTATAAGCAACCCTGCAGCCTAAGAAGGAACCAGGCAGGAAATGAAACTTGCGTGTGTTTCCTGCAGGCGTTTCGTTCGGACTGGCAGATGCCCGCTGGTCTTCATCGTGTCCGACAGCCTGAGCGGAGACGCCAGTTCCAGACTCCTCTTCCCGAAAGACATACAGGAGGAGCTGAGCATCCACAACATCAGGTTTGCATCCCAGCATGTTAAACTCTGAGGGAGGAACTGAAAGAAGAACCGAGACAAACACTCATTCACCTCTTTAACTCTTCTGCTTTCTTCTGTTCTGCAGTTTTAACCCCGTAGCCCCTACCAGCATGATGAAGGTGCTGAGCAGGATTGCGACTGTCGAAGCGAACAAGGTAGCAGTTGATCAACACCTTGTTGACTCATTTCAGCACCTTCTGGCCCACTTTCGTGTCTGTTCTTACTCACCCGGTTTCGTTTCAGACTGCTGGAAGGATGTCCGTGCCTGATAAAGCGGCGCTGGAGCAGCTGTGCTCCGGAAGTTCAGGAGACGTTCGGAGCGCCATCAACAGCCTGCAGTTCTCCTCTTTCACTGGTGCGTCTGAAGTTTCTTTTTGCTTCGATTTCATTCATAAGGCTCTGTGACCTGAGAATCCTCTCTGTTCTGACTTTCATGTCCAGACGTCTCTGTGGAAAAAAGCCTCTGGGCTTCTAAGAAAGGGAAAGCAGCCAAACCCTCAGCGAGACCCAAAGGCAGGGGTCGGGCCACTAAATCCACCCACGTGCTGAAGGAGAGCCCTGCTATTGGAGGAAAAGACGCATCCCTCTTCCTCTTCAGAGCACTTGGAAAGATCCTCTACTGCAAGCGTCAGTCTGGACTACAGCTTAGATGTTTACTTTATGTGGCGTTATAAAGCACGTTAGAGTGACGCTGGTTATAATTTCAGGAGAAAGCTATGAAGATGGTGATGTTCCTAAGCTACCAGCGCATCTGTCAGCGCATCAGAGGGATAAACTGCTGGTTGATCCAGAGGTACAAAAGATGTTAACACAAGCCTGCACTCACATTAAGAGATGACTGAAATGTTTAGGCTGCTGTATAAACAATGTGCTAATAGTAAGTAAAACGGCCATGTCTGTCTCATATCAGCTCGTTATCGAACGCTCTCACATGTCCGGCGAGTTCTTTAACCTCTACCTGCACCAGAACTACGTGGACTTTTTCTCAGACGTGGAGGACGTGGCTCGGGCCAGCGAGTACCTCTCAGACGCCGACTTCCTGACAGCTGATTGGACTGTGAGTTCATATCGGAGGACACTTCAGCTGGATGCTGTTCTTAGCACCTGTTTCAGTACTGTTTTTAACACACACCTGCCCATGGTCACGCTCTTTTGGCTAAATCTGATGGGTCACCACACGACTGTGTGTAAAATGGCACGATCCATTAGGCACAATGTTCTGTGGATATAGTTCTCAAAAAAATATCTATTAGGCTGCTTGATTCTGCTGTCTGTACAGTCCAGGTCCACCATGTTGGAGTATGGATCTTCAGTGGCCACTAGAGGGCTCATCCACGCCAACAGCGCCCGCGCTCAGGCCGCACACCAGTCTTCAGTCGGCTTCAAGCCACTTCACAAACCCCACTGGCTGCATATTAACAGGACGGTAATGAGAAGATGCACCGAGCTCGTTGTCCCTTCAGTAACGAATGCCACGCATCTCATTATTTTAAGTGTGGTGTTTTGTCTTCTGGTTACAGTACCGAGAGAACTCTCTGACGGCTCAGTCGCTCTTCGTCAGCTTCTGCCTGACACCAGTAAGCCTCATGACGGAGCTGGTGCCCTACCTGGCCAAGCTCAGCAACCCTATGAGGAATCAAGGTAACACACACACACACACACTGGCATTAGAACCAAGATGCCACAGTAATTCTCACCATGTGTTTTATAACACGCTAATCACCAGGTCTGTTATCATAAAACAGCCTTAACGTAAAAAGTAAGAGAGAAAAAGCACATACACTTATTGATGGTCTAAGGACAGGTACAGCATGTGGAAGTACACCATGTGTGTGGTTTATTTTTTATTTTTTCCCCCTTTTCAGCTCAGATAACCTTCATCCAAGATGTCGGCCTTCTGTCTCTCAGGAGGTTTCCTGGAAGGTAAGCGAGCAGAACGACTGCGAGTACTTCTCTTTAAGCAGTGTGTAGTTTTAAGCACGCCTTCAAAAATATTCACGCTACGATCATTGGAATGGCGATGGTGTTCAGGATACTCGGATGGGTGTATTAGTTTATTTATCCAGTGGTTTTAGACGTTAAAGAACTGAAATTGAAATAAGGGTTGGCGTTCTGTAGTGATGAGGCCTGGATAGTTGGGATGGAAACAGGGATGGGGGCGGCAGGAATGTTGTTAGGAATGCTGGGGATTAGCACAGAATTCCATGCAGCTTTCTGAAATATAACAGACTAATCCATGTCTGCATTCTTTCAGGTTAAAACTTGAAGCACTTGGTGATAAAGACCCTGGCCTGGTGGACCTGGACAGTGATCATGAAGAGACAGGAACTCGGAGCACCGAGCCTGGCACTCGGACCGCTCTGCCAGGAGATGCCACTGGTGTGCCCACCCTCCCTAGCAGCCAGGAGCCCGGGGGCGACCTCCCGGCCAGCCAGCCCCAACCAACCACCGCCGAGGCCTTACTGGACGAGGAGGACCTTCTAATCGAGGAATATGACAGTGACTGACAGATTCCCACGCTCCTGTTTCTTGTTCATCCTCCGCCATTGTTGCCTTAAAAAAACCCGGTTCTTATGTTTATGTTTCTGCATCACTGTGTTTTTGCATATGGTTTTATACTGTGAATAATGAGCAGGATTAATATTTATTTGGTTCAGCACAAACTTTAGACAGTCTTTGTGTCGTGTATGTACATGTTGGTGTTACAGTGTTCCTATCGGACTGAGTCGTAGGGAAAGTGAGTGTTAAATATGATCTTCAGGAAAAGAAATGCTTTTGGACATTGCTGTAATGCTCTCTGGTGTAGAGAATACTAGAATTCTGGTTTTGGTCCTTTAATATGTGCCTTACTTGAGTAGGCAATAAAATTTATGTTTTGCAACTTTTGTGTCTCTCTTTGGGGTGTAAACTGAAGTGCGTCAGCAGGTTTGTGAGGTATGAAACAAATGATTTTTTTCTTCCTTTTTTTTGTTATACTTATATGGATAATCCCTATCAAAATGTAATTCCAATACACACCAATTCTAATACATGAAATGACCGGGTCGAATCTGTGTGCTGCTGTATAAACACTGGATTTATCACTGAAAATATAAACCTCACTCATAATTCACTCAACAACCTGAACAGGCCATGTTATTGTGCTGGTTTTATTACAAGTTGTCCTTGTGCAGTATGCTTTTCTCCTACAAATAGATACTTGGCAATGGCTCTTTTAAGTGAGTCAAAGAACTGAAATTGAAATAAGGGTTGGCATTCTGCGGTGATCGGGCTGATGGGGATAAGAGTCTTTTGGCTTCTAAAAAACCTGGTTGCCATTTATTTCAAAGTTTGGGATATTTTTGACCTCCGACTGCAGCTGGTGTCACACTGTATGATCTCAGCGTCACCTTGTATGACAATGTCTCACTCTTCCATCCATCCATCCATTATGCTTTATCCACCTGGGTCACAGGGAAGCTGGAGCCAATCCCAGCATCTTCGGGTGAGAGGCGGGGTACACCCTGGGCAGGTCGCCAGT
>JAQQZX010000014.1:1080231-1092500 GCA_030068355.1 Notoglanidium maculatum | reverse complement strand
TGGATGGATGGATGGATGGATGGATGGATGGATGGATGGATGGATGGATGGATGGATGGATGGATGGATGGATGATTGTGTTGTTCTGCAGGAAGTGGAGTTGTTGAGGACAGAACTAGAAGTGACACATCGACATCTTGAAGGCAAACATGAAGCTCTGAGAATCCTACAAGGCCAAGTAATCAACACACAGACACTCCATTCAATATATAGTGTATTATGACTTTATTACATGCATTTTTCATTTAAATATTCACTCGGGACAGCTTATTGAGTGTATTTTTTTTTTTACCCAAAAGGCCATATTAGATAAAGCCACCAGTCACACCAAGATCCTGCTGCAGAAGAGTGAAGAGCGGATCAAAGCTCTGGAGAAGGTGACTGAAATATTTATTACTGATCTGATCTTCGTTCATTTTTTGTGTGTAGTGGGACACTCTTGTGTTGGTAGTGTGTGCAGAATGATAACTGATGTCGTGATGATCTCTGAACGCTCCCTGTGCAGGAAGTGAACGCTTTGCAGTGGGAGATCACCTTCAACCAGGTGCAGTTTAAGAACCTAGAGCACACGTGGGAGCTGAAATACGACAGGTAAGATTGTACACATCATGAGAATAAATTCGCAGAGTTGATGGCTTCGTGGTTCAAAATGTCTTTTGCTTTCTTAACACTTCGTTGAAAAATAAAAAGTGTGTAACAGGGTGTGTGCAGAGAATCGGGCCTTGAGCAAAGCTCTCGATGAGAGACTGGGACAGTTCCAGGAGCTGCGCAGAGAGAACACGTGTAGGTGTAGAGAACCTCTGAAGATGATGTTGCTGCAAATGAGCTGAAGATAATCAAGTGTGTTGCTCTTTGTTCGTGTGTACTAGCGTTGAGTCAGCAGTGTCTGGAGCTCCTGGGCTTACTGAGTGCTCGCGAGAGAGGTGACTTCCAGAAGACCCAGCCACCATGCAGCCAAAGCAGAGATGGATCTGCACTGGAGGTACCATGGATGGAAGGATGAGTGGAAAGATAGAGAGGAATCTCGATGGATGGAAGGATGAGTGGAAAGATAGAGAGCAATCTCGATGGATGGATGGATGGATAGAAGGATTTCAAGATGGAGAGTTGGTTGGATAGAAACCTGTTGGATGGATGGATAGTTAGAATAATGGATGCTGGATAGACTGGTGAGAGAGTGATAATTAGATAATGATGAAAAATAATTATGGATAGAAGCATGGCTGGATTTCAGAGTTATAAATTGGTGGGTAGACAAACAGAAGTTTGGATGGATAGATGAATTTAATTTTGTTTCTGAATTTAGATTGTTGTTTCTATTGATTGTTGATCAGGTATGAATGATAGATAAGTGTAGATGGTTTGATTTGATGAATTGTTGGAAAGATGGACAGATAAATGAATGGATGTATACAGAGAGCTAGAATGATGGGTAGTTAATTCTAAGTAGTCTGGATAGACAGTTGGCTGGATGTAGAGATAGATGTAAGCAACAGATATAAGAGTGTGATGAATTCATGCATGGATAGATTGAATAAGATGGATGCAGGGACATAGTTAAATCGTTGTCTATCCACCGACCACAATTCTAGCAATCCATCTATCTATGCCTGTCCATCTTCCTGCTTATTTGTCCATCTATTCATTTTTTCCGGGTTTCTTATCCTTGCCCTCGTCCCTCCATCCAGACGACACGTGGATTTGACAGCTAGACAGATAGATGGAAAGTGATAAAAGTGTTAAAAGTGTATGGTGTGTTTCCCAGCTGGCTGTGTATGGGGCGTGTAAGTGCAGCTCCGGCGCAGGAGAGCCGTGTTCCTGTGCGAAGAGCGCAGCTGCAAGCCGCAAACAAGTCCTTCAGCTTAAACAAGAGGTGTGTAGAAGTGAGGTGAGTTTTTTTTTTCATGCGTTTCAGCACATATTATAGTGTGTGTGTGTGTGTGTGTGTAGCTGGAAATGCAGAGGCGGCGGAAGGACGAAGCGGACGTGATGGTGGACGCGTTCCGGATCGCATTCGAGCAGCAGCTGAGGAGAGGCAGCGAGAAAATGCTGCAGCTGGCAGACAGTGACAAACACACACCAGAGAGAGGTGCAGGAACTCACACACACTGATTTTCCAGCAATCTGCTGAAAGATTACTTTTCTATAACTGTAGCTCTGCACGTCTGAGTCACAAACACTGTGGGGATGTTTTCTGTAAGAAGATGTTTATGTAACAGTCATGGAAGGAGTCTCCAGTGTCAGTGTTTTAACAAGTGATAACAGGAACCAAGTTGTTACAAGAAACACTGAATGTTTTACTCCTTATTTAATATGACCTATATACACATTTCCAGTTATCGCAGTTATACTATCATATCGTCACATCACAGGGAAGCAGGGATCAGCTGGCGTGACTCAGGCGCTGAAGAGATTTCTGCCGTCTCTCAGAGAAGGAAAAGTCCTGAGCAACCCGAAAGAAACCCTGCAGCTGCTGCTCGATCTGGTGTGTAGTCCATCCATAACATGCGATCTAGCTGTGCATCAGGAACACTCCATATTCAGTCTTCTTCTACATTCATATCTGGGATATTTACAGACACACAGCTTGCTGAGTGATGAGTATGTGCTCTGGTGGGAGCGTAGATAAGAGATGGAAAAAAATCATTTAGCACCGAGAGAGAATTTCTCTAAACAAACCCGAACACAAAATAGGAGATTAAATGCAAGAGCAATGTTTACTGTCTGTTTCAGCTGAGTGATAAAGAGGAGGCCTTGGCCCATCAGAGGAAGGTCAGCTACATGTTAGCGCGGAGCTACGAGGAACTGGAGAAACGTCTTCAGGCACAGCTCAAGGAGCTCGACACGTCATACA
This sequence comes from Notoglanidium maculatum, assembly GCA_030068355.1. Taxonomy (NCBI): domain Eukaryota; kingdom Metazoa; phylum Chordata; class Actinopteri; order Siluriformes; family Auchenoglanididae; genus Notoglanidium; species Notoglanidium maculatum. Next base: position 1,089,646 of record JAQQZX010000014.1, on the reverse strand, counting down.
GTGGGGCTCAAGTTAAACCAGATTCAGACAGATCCAAATGTAAAGTGGACTCTAAAGCTGATCGTTCATTATTTTCATGTGATAATATACCAGTGGTCATGGATGGGCATGAAGAGCAGACGACTTTTGGGGCAGGTTCACAAAATGAGGGCGAGGAGGAACTCTAAATTGCAAAATGTTATCAAGTACTCGGAGGTGTTCGGAGATTTTCTCCAAGGATTATGAAAAATGAGACTGCATCAGCACTTGGTTCATCATTGTTACAGTGAAATGAAATAATTAAAATTGAAATATCAGGTCATAAATGACTAGTATTGTTTACAAGACATTGTATATGTTTTAGATATGTTTTGTGTCAAACAGCTTGCTGACAAGGGGGTGGAAATGTACTCAGAAGTTGTGCTTGAAATGATAAATCTTGGAAGTAACCAGCCGGAAATGTATTTGAAAAGCTGCTACTCCAATATAATTCCACTCATGTCCGCTGAACCATGAACCACAGAACTGAAAAGCTGTTTGTATGCTTTTTAAGTATTTTGTATTATTTTACGTATCTTCAAGCACAAAATAAACTTTTAAACTTTTTAAAATATATTGTTTTTCTTTGTTTAAAAGAGAACGCCAATGATGAGAAGCGTTCAAGAAAAAACAAAGTGTTTGCAATTATTTCCCGGAAGTGTGCGCGCTTAATGCCGTCCGTGCGGAAATGTAGCTCCAGTGTTTTGCTCGTGTTTAATCCGATGTTTCAGTAAAGCCTATGGGATTAAATAAACTCGGTTTGCGCCGTTATTGTGTATTAGCTTTGGTTATTGTTGCAGTCTTCACATGGATCAGCTGCTTTATGAAGTCTGAAGCGCAATCAGGTGCCTCAGGTTAGTTATTTAACTAACTTGAGCTTGTTTTGTCAGATGCTCAGGCTTATTTATTGTTGAACTTTAGTTCCGCACTACAAAACATCTATATTTAATTGTTGATGGAATGACAGCAGAATCAGCAGACATAGCCTTATTACTCACCAGGGGTTGTTTTTGTTACTGTGTGCGCTATTTTCTTGCCCCAAACTGCATTTTGTTGAAAACAATCCAACACCAACTTTTTTTTCAGCAGCTGCAGGATCAATGCCTGACCAAACCCTGGAGTACTTCATCAAGAAAGGCACTTTAAAGGACCACAATGCTGCAGATATCCAGTGGTATCATGCAGCCAACAGCAAGGACAAGATCACTGATGCACTCCATGGTTAGAGTGTAAATCTTACACATCAGAACAATTTCTTATTCATTCAAATTCTTTCCTTTTTAAATAGACGCCCAAATCGAACCAATATCACTGAACCGAAGTGCTGTGAATTCTTTTCAGGGGAAAGTAGATCAAAAAAAGATGCCAGATTTCGCTATGACGTCATAGACTATCTTGCATATTCACGTCATTGTCATCATTTGCATATAAAAACGATTAGCAACATGAAGAGTAGAACAGAATACATAATAATAATAATAATAATAACACATTTCTAATGGAAGGAAATATAATTTTTCTGTCTTGGATCACAGCACCACAAACTATTTATGTATTTACAAAACTGTTCAACTGTATTCACAAGATATTATAATTTCAATTGCAGGACAGTCACTAATGTTAAAGTAATGGCTAGATTTGTTGCTAGGCTCTTTTTTTTTTTTTTGAACAACATAGCTAAAGGGGTTTAAAACATCTCGAAATCAAGTCTACTCAGAAAGTCACTAGATAAGGTCATAGACTAATATGCATATCTATTGAACCTTGATCATTTGTATACCAGAATGTGTTACATGAAGAAGGAAAGACTTTCTGAAGCCCCTTAAAAAATGATGGACAATACCGACTGATTGCTGGGAACATTGATTTGTGCAAGTGCGACTTTCCCTTTGTCAACTCGTATAACCAGCAGCTGGAGAGTCGTGTCGCGTGCAGGACGGTTGCTAACATCTTCTCAAAAAGCCACTAGATTTGCTGCTAGGCTCTTTTCTTATAAAACGTCTCTGACAAAAAATCTGGCGACAAAGTCTCTACTTTAGGAACACGATTAACATAAGTTAAATCAAGAGTTATAATGTTCTGACTCAGAGCTGCGGCTTCATATTTTACTATTTTTAAATGGATGATTAGTCCAGTCATCAATATCATTGAATAGATCCCATTCTTGATAAAAAAAAAGGCATAATTTGCTCATAAAGTACCCATCCTAAGAAAGTAATACATTTTATTCCTAAATAACTTTGATTTGGGAACATGGAGAGTGTAAATCAAAGGGATTAGAACAAACCAGCCACTGCAGAACAGCTGGAGGAAAGTGAAATGTTGGCTTAGGTCCTGAACTGTGCTCTTTCTTGTCATTTGCATGTAAGATAGCACACAGATGATTGAAGCCGATGTACTTCTCCGGGGCCGGGACCCAAAGGAACCCATAATGGCACATCCACCAGATAATGACAGTGACATCACACTGCGAGACTGGCTGAAAATGGTGGTGAACTCGGACAAAGGGATCAAACTGGACTTTAAAAGGTTGGAGATTACTGCTGTAAATAGAGTCGGGTGCAAACAGTTTGTGCCTCCTGTAGGTATTTTATTGTGTTTTATCTCTATTTTAGCTTCCCACAAGCATACTATTCCAAAGTGTACTCTGCATCACTTCTTTTTGTTGCCATAAATCAGTCGGGTATGAAAAAGCAGTTTCCTGATTAACTTGCTCAAAGGCCGATGTATACTTTTGCGTTCATTTGTATATCATGTATGTTTGTGTGGTGATGCAGAGAAGTGGATCATGCGTAAATGTGTTACACAATGATGCAGAGACATGATAGCATGCAGTCCTCCCATGCGCTTACAATGCGTTGTGCATGGATTTGGGTGAGTGCTGGCTGAGAGGCATGGCTGATGAGATATACTGAAATGGTTTGGTGAGACATTGCGACATTTGCGGGTTTAATCAAATTATTTAAATCAGAATAATCCTGTTCAAAGTACATTTGAAGTGCGAAAGATTCCATCATCACATCCAGTACTTTCGGCTGTAAATGGGCTTGTCTCCAAAACTGCTTTCTGAAATTGTAGCTTGCAATGGAAAAGGCTCTCAAAATCTCAGTTTAGACCTGTTCAATCTGTTTCCCAGACGATTGTGTAAACCTCAGCAACACCTTGATACAACAGCCACCCATACCGCTGAATATAGATGCATTAAAATTCACTTGGCTTATAATAAATCACGCAAGATGCAGTTTTATTTATTTATTTATTTATTTTCCCCAAGCACTTTTCAAAACAAAATTGTCTGTTTATTGTTTCTACAATGCAACACAGAACTCACATTGTTTTATTTCACTATGTGTAAATGGTAAAATGATCTCCATTAAAAAGTTTTTTGAATTTTTTTTTCACATTCTGGTGTAGTTCATGCAACAGCGCCTCCTATAGGACCTGCTCATGTTATGTGCCAGTACTTCACCCTGTGTGGGTGTACGTGTATAAAGGGAAATAAATTGGTCTTGATTCGACACAGCAGGGCAGGGAAATCCATTTGGTGCAAGACACAGACCTTCCAGAGCTAGATTATCCATCCTAGTTTCTTTTGTACTCTGTAGCCTAGAAGCAGTGGTGGAGTCAATTGGCCTTTTAGACAAGGTTCGAGATCAGCTGAAGGGACCTGTGTGGATCAATGCAGACATCCTGCCAGGCCCTGGAGGAACGGCAACACCTTTAGATTCCCAGGCCTTTTTACAAGCAGTGGCTATGAAAGGAGAGGGAGACGTGCTTTCTTTGGGCTGGACCACTGGATGGTCTCCGAATACACACAACCCAGGTAAAACATGCGCCCTTGTCCTGGGTGGTAGTTCTTCTTGCATAGACATCAATATGCATTGACTTGATGCATATCATGTATAAAATCTACAGTTACGATGTAAACGTATTGTTTTTAAAGGTCTATTGGATGACATCTTCCTTTTAATATTAGTTGGAAAGTGACTTGGTGTGGTGTTCCAATATCCCATATCCTGTTTTCTGATTAATACCATAATCAGAGGAGGATAAAATAGTTCTTGATTGACTTCTGTTTTTTTTTTGTACCCTACATGGGGTCTAAGGTTACAGCTGGGAGATGGTTCAGCAGATGGAGGCAGTGTGTAAAAACCTGACCCAGCCTGTGACGTTTCCAGTGCGAGCAGCTCTTTTACGCCAGTCCTTCGTTCAATTCCAGTGGCTCCTGCAGCAGTCAGACAGGTGGGACTTTTCAATGCGTCACTGTCAGCAGCACATCAGTATTCAGCGTACCAAAGACAATTAAGGCTGCGCTGCAGGCTGTGTGCTTCTTAAGTGCTTGTTGGCACTGAAATATTGATTGCCTGCTTGATTGGATTCGTGTTGTGTAACAAAAACAGTTCATCAGAATGCCTTTGAGCACAATTGGTGTAACTTGGTTCCTGGCCCCCCAGGTATACATGTTTGTCACTAGACTCAACTAAGCTGAAAGGTGCCTTGGAAAAGTGGTGAGATGGGAACTCGTAGAGAAGGAGGCTTGTTTTTACGTCCCTTTTCTAGTGCACTTCAGAGGTCTAGTTCTCTCCTTGAGTCATGCTATAACAGTGACTGTGCAACTTAATGCTGTCCTTCACGGCAACAGCACATTAAATATCTGTCAGCTCAATACTTGATTAGCAAGTGACATGTTTATCAAAGTTTTCTTGTTAGCAAGTTTGGCACCTCTAAATGTCTATATGTAAATTTTGCCAACTCTTGAATAGTAAGAAAACGGACTCATTTCTTCTCAACACTATTACAATTCATGTAGAAACCTGACTCAGAAACACCAGTGGATGCCCCCTAAAATGAATGCTCCCTCAAAATAATGAGAGAATAAGAACATCTCAACTTCAGTCTTTTGGCAAATTTATAACGAAACCTTCTGGGTGCTCAGAATTTCAATAACTTGGTGCCGTATCAAGAACATGTGGTTGATTTAGTCTGCAATCAACTAAGGAGACAAAAGTACTAGGGTTTAGAATTAAATAAATAATGTGGTTGTCGTAGTTACAGCACTCATCTTCATCATTATGCTTCATCTTGCTAAAATATTTTCCTCTCGCTGTCCATCTTTCTCTTTCAGATACAGTCTTACCATATGGACAGGCCAAAACGATGTGCTAAACGTGGAGGATCTGTTACCCTACAGGCAAAACTTCAGCAAGGCCAGAATCTATTATGATCTCTTAGAGAGTCAGATTTCAAAGTTTAAAAGCTTACCTGGGTACACCATGTCACAATCAGAACAGAGCTAGGAGGTACTCGCCATTACATTGGTAACAGGAAGTGTTGGAACCAAAATAACACCTCTATGATATGATGTGTCTACAAAAAGTGGCTATAGTATACTCACTATTACATAAACCATGTATTATCAGTGGATTAATGCAAGTCACAGTGTCTTTAACTTTGAATGAACCATACAATGATGACTCATGTCAATAAGACATATGCAAGTTGTAAAGTTTAGTATTATGTATATTGAATTACTGGCAATGAACTGTTATTTTCTTTATTTTTGGTGTTAGAGAATTTCTTTTAGGTTGCCATTTTACAGTGAAAACAGAACAAATATTTTGCCCAGTGTCTTATTAATCAGAATAAATAGTCACATATGATTTCCTTCTTGTGTGCATTGACTTGAAATCTGATACACCACTGTGCAAATGCACATTAGTGAACTTTATTGTCCAAAAATCTCCCCAAAGTTGCCCAGGCGCTTAATCTGCTCTGTCTGCATGGAGTGTCTTCTCAGCAGAGTCTTTTTGGCCTTCTGGTCTCGAGGAAGGCTAGGGGCACAGGGTACAAAAGGGTGCCTTTGACCAGGAGCAACAGGTACAGGCACATTTCCAGCTGCAGTGGGAAGACCAGGTTTGGATCCCCGATCAGTACCAGTGTTAACTTTGATATCTGGAATAGGTGCATGTGGGTTTAGTGGTGGCAGGTAGCCTGGCCGGGTTTGTGCAATATGATCAAGCAGAAGAGCACCAGATCCTCTGCGCTCCATCATTGCTGGGCTTCTCCTCGGAACAATGCTTTCTAGAGACTCCCTTGAGCCAGACAGGGTGGAGGATCTGCTGAAAACTAGCTTACGCTTTTCTGTTCCGCCTCCTCCCACTGTGCCAGATTTGCCATGCTCATCTGAGTGCTGACTCCCAAACTGAGGAAGTTGGGAGTCTGAGCTGTAGTGGTCCATCCCAATGTTGCGGCGGTGCACAACGTCCTGCAGACTGGACACCGCCAGGTTGGGCAGGCAGTCTGGATCGTTATCCATAGGAACAGTCTCACTACCTGAAGCTTCTTTGAGCAGGTTCTGATGTGAGGCTGAGTGTGGCTGTGAAACACCATCATATGACATTTTCCTGCTTAGCCATTTTACCTCCATCTTTTGTTCTTTCTCTGCTTCAGATGCTTTGTCCAAGGCTCTGAGTAGAACAGTGGTATCCATGCTTTGATGATGCGCAACTGGTGGTGCTCTTTGAGGCAAACGACGGCGGCTGTTAAAGCCAAAAGCGAGCTCTTCTTCTGGGGTGATATCTAGGAGCTCTTCTGTGAAGGATGAGGCCTTGCTTTGCTGCAGCAACAGAGATGGTGGGATCTTCAGCCACGGCTCTGAGTGTAGTCTTTGAAGGTGAAGAAGCTTAGCTACGCTGGCTGCTCGCAAAGGACTTGGGTCCCGTGTAGGTGAACCTGCCCTTGAGTTAGCAGCAGTTGCAGGGGTAGAAACCTTTGCTTGGTTTTCTGCCAAGTGTAAAAGAGCATTTTGTGACTGGCTTGAATGGGAGGAGACATGAGAAGGAGAGATTTTAATTTCAGAGGGTGACATGCAGACAGTAGGGACACAATGCAACCGATCCTCCAAATCGGGCTGTGGAGGGACATTCAGATACTGTTTAGTCATTTGTCTGCCAGAGGGGAGCTTATCTGTGGTAATAATGATAACCTCTTTGCCTTTGGCCTTACAGGCATCTAGTAACACTCGCAGAGCTTCCTTGTCGCCAGCGTTAACAGCATACACTAGTGCAGAGGAACCAGAGTGGTCCTCTAAGCTCAGGTCAGCTCCACTGGACAGCAGCTGGGACAAAACCTCTACCCCAGCTCGCTCCACACAGGCATGCATTAGAGCTGTCTTACCAGTTTTGTCCTGGATATTTGGGTCAGCACCATTCTCCAGCAGATACCTGTGGAAACAATGGAATTACCATTTGATTAAGGGACATCTTAAATGCCAAATAGTTAATTTGCAATATCTAAACCTTGAGTAAGCTACCGGACTCATTGGACAGTTGTTAGACCCCACTATGATGTACATGTAACCTGACAGTAGGCTGAGAACTGAATGCTGTGACAGCTGGGATATCACCAAAGCAGGCTGCAGAATGGTAGTTAGGCAGATTCCCTGCTGTTGAGTCTCAACCATGCTAATTATTTGGCCTTTTAATCAGCAATGATGCAACCCTAAAATATGCAGTACACATTACTATGGCTCCAGTAATATCAAAATCTGAGGCTGATGACGGTCAGTTTGGTGGTGATTGCAAATGACAAATCATTGTGCCATACAGTCAGAGCCTTGAGCAGAGCATACCTGACTATCTTGTGTTTGGGCACGCTCTGAGCATCAGTATGGTGGGTCTTGCAGGCAATCATCAGTGGTGTCTCTCCACGCTCATTGCTCTCATTAATATAAGCACCGCCTTCCAGGAGCAGACGTGTCAGCCGCAAACGGCAAAGATAAACGGCCTTTAGAAGGGAGTTGCCGTCGGTCCACACCTCTGTTGTATCCTCCATGACCTCTTGCTATTTCAGGCAGATGGCTGTATCATTTAACGACTCATGGACAAGTTGGAGGGTCCCTGAGCTTTGGAGAGCTGCCAGTGAAAGACAGTTCAGATAGTCAGGCATGTAGTTGTAATATTTATGATATATGATGGTATGTACTTGACAATTATGGTATTAAACCGCACAAAATAGACTACAGTTTCCATTTATTGCTAGATATGTCATTGTTCTGGATTGGCATGTTCCTTAAAGCTGCAGGCAGAAGGATTCAGAAGAGAGTGGACTTAGCCTGAAAATTTGAGCTTCCAGCTCTTTTCCCCTCCCTCTCCGTCCGCCTCCAAAACCCCTCCCCACAGAGGAGGTTGTGTGCATGCGCAGGCTTCACATATAGGGTGTGTGTCTGCAGAATAGTGCTTACAGGGTGCTGGGAAATGCTTTGGATGTGTCTATAAAGCATTTTTCTTTGGCAGAAAAAGCACTGGCCTCAATCTTGAGAACATATCACCACTAATTGCCAAATAATTGGTTGCCTGAAAAGGAGTGACAGTGATGACATCAATGCCTTTCTGAAAAGTTCAGGAAAGTAACTCTGGCCACCAAGGAAAAAACGGTGGCCTGCATCCTCTCCTTAATGGAAACGGCTGAAAAAAATGACAATGGCGCTTAAAAAAAAATTACTATGTGGAACTCGCCCATAAACAGCAGGCTTACAGTCTGCAGGCTTGCTGTTTATATTACATGTTGAAGAAGCTGCACCCAGCATAGCTTCCAAAAAGCTGCAGTGATTTTCACTGGATTATTTATGCCATTTCACATTGTGAAAGTGGCTTACAGCTGCGGAGTCTAGACATTACTGTTATGGAATGTCAACAATGCTTGTCAACAAACAAAAAAATCTTTTCGACATGAAAAGTAATCTACAGCAATATCTATATCTAATAATTACGACTGCCTGAGCACTTCACAAAGATATTTTCAGCAATTTGCATGTACAACATTAGCCTTTGCATCAGAAACAAGCTAATGTTAGCCTGACTGCAACACAGTAACATGAGATGTGCTACAGAGTGTTAATGTAAGCATTACCATCTTAGCTTTGTTTACATCTAACATAAATCAAACAGGGGTAATTACCCATGATGCAGAAATATGGCTAATTCTGTATCTTTTCTGAATCCTTTCAAAGACATTGTGCTTGACTGAGTGAGAGCAATCGTGGGGGAGGGGCCACCCGCACCCGCAGCATGTGCCTGAGCAGTGATTGACACTCCTTCAGACACTCCTCCTGGCTCTGATTGGCTGTTTGATTCAGGCAGAGTGGATTCTTGCAAATGGCGTTAGGATCACTGGGCGGAGCCGGAGCAGCCTGATTTATTTTTAACAGAATATCCACTGTCAGGACATAGTGACAGTTTTGGCACAGGTGAAAAATTTTCCTACTGCAGCTTTAAATCAGCATGGTAGCTGTTTCTTCATAGTTTCCGTCCATCCATCCATTATCTATACCGCTTTATCCGTCTGGGTCGCGGGGAAGCTGGAGCCAATCCCAGCATGTTCGGGTGAGAGGCGGGGT
>JAQQZX010000014.1:1046784-1058310 GCA_030068355.1 Notoglanidium maculatum | reverse complement strand
GTGCTGCAGAGCCAACAGGTACTGAAGGATAAACATTGCCATTGTGTAGCAGAACAGCTTTCAGGCTTAACATTGACAAATCAATGAAGAGATACCACTCTTCCGGGTTGTGATCACAACCCAAGGCCGAGAACACAATCCTTCAATGTCACAACAGAAATAGAGAATGTCGACTTGTGCAAAAAAAAATTTTTCTATCATGATGTCGGCCTCAAAACACAGAAATTTTCGTATCTGGTGACAGCAAACACCATTCCTGCAATCTCGAACCTGGCAGCTTGGCTTTTGCTTTTGACAGACCCAAATCTCTGACCAAATCGTTCAATTCGGATTGTGTTATCAGATCTGGATCGCCTGATGAGCACGGTTCAAAATCTGGGTCAATGTCACTGTCAGTACCCAGCATCATCATGCAAGCCTTATCACCTCACCTGCAACCTCATCACCAAAGTCAACATCTGATGTATGCAAATTAACCTCTAGATAAGTCAGAGGCATTTGGGGAAGTGCTGTGAACTGAAAGTAGAAGTAGCTGGCCACAATCACCAAAGGTATTTTGGGAGAAAAAAAGAAGCAGCATTTGATGAAAAGGATGTGTTGCCAAAGCATGGATGTAGATCTATTATGCTTTGGTAATGTGAGGCAGCCACTGTCAAAGAAAACATAGTTCAGGTAAGAAGGGATTCCAGTAAATATCTGTGCATTCTGGACATAAATGTGACACACTCAGTCAAGAAACTGAAGCTAAAAAGAAAATGGCTTCTATAGCAAGACAATAATAAAAAAAATCCAAACTTTTGGAATAGCCCTCAAAATCCCTAGACTTGAACAACACTGAAAATCTGTGGATAGATCTTAAATATGCTGTGCATGCAAGATGGCCCATGAAAATTTCAGAACTAGAACAGTGGATAAATTAAACAAGAACAGATAGATGCTTAGCTGGCTACAAAAAGTGTTTGGAAGCTATAAGATCTGCCAGAGGGGATGCTGACTTAGTAGGGTATCCAAACGTTTGCACATGCCAAAATTACTATTTCATTTTATTCTTTTATCTCTATTATTCCTGCAGTTAAGTCCACAAGTATTTGACCAGTCACACAATTTTCATATTTTTGCCTTTGTACACAACCATAATGGATTTCAAATAAAGCCATCAACATGTCATTGAAGTGTAGAATTTCAACTTTAATTCAAGGGGTGTAACAAAAATATTTCATTAACCATTGAGGAATTACAGCCATTTTTTACATAGTCTCTCCATTTCCACAGACTCAAAAGTCATTGGACAATTGACTGCTAAGCCATTTCAAGGACAGTTATGGACAATTTCCTCGTTATTTCATGGCAAATTAAGGTTGTAAAAGGTCTGGAGATGATTCCAAGTGTTAAATTTGCATTTGGCAGCTTTTCATGGCAACATATGCATGGGAATATATACAGTCCTAAGTGGTATCAATACATCTGAAGAAGCCCATCATTAGACTGAAAAAACAAAATGGGCCTATCAAAATGATAGTGCAGACTTTTGGAGTGGACAAATCAATAATCTGGTACATTCTTAAAAAGAAGAAACTGCATTCACTGGTAATCTCAGCAACAGGCCAACAACCAAAAGGCCTGGAAGACCACGGAAGACAACTAGAGTGGATGATTGTAAAATTCTTTCCTTGGTAGAGAAAAAAAACATCACAACATCTAGCCAAGTCAAGGACACTCTTGAAGAGGAAGGCATATTATTGACAAAGTCTACGATCAAGACACACATTCATGAATGTAAATACAGAGGATTTACTTGAAGATCAAAACCACTGGTAACATACAATGACAGAACGACCAAATTAGACTTTGCTAGAAAGCCTGTCAAGTTCTCAAAAACAAAATTCTTTGGACAGATGAAACAAAGATTAACTTGTATCAAAATAAAGGGATGAGAAGAGAATGGAGAAAGAAAGGAAGGGCTCATGATCTAAAGCATACCACATCATCTGTCAAAAATCCTGGACATGGGTATGTGTGGCTGCCAATGGAGCTATGTCACTGGTGTTTATTGATGATGTGACTGCTTTTAGAAGTAGCAGGATGAATTCTGAAGTGCTATAATTTCTTCAGGCTGTCATTGACTGCAAAGGATTTGCATCTAAATACTAAGAATGATGTTTACAATTATGTTAGTTTGAACCTGTGAAAATAGAGGGACTATGTAAAAATGGCTGTAATTAGTCAAGGGTTAAAGGGTTAATGCAATATTTTTGTTAAACCCCTTGAATTAAAGTTGAAAAATACTTCAATCACATCTTGATGGCTTTATTTGTAATCCATTGTGGTGGTGTACAGAGGCACAATAGTGAAAATTGCATCGCTGTCCAAATACTTACTTATGGACCTAGGTGTTTGTTCAAGCATAAAGTAACTGCACATTAATATATACAAAAAAAATTTGTTTATATATATATATATATATATATACAATCTAATTTTTAATAATAGTTTGCTGCAGAGGTTTTTTACTTCAACAAAAGATCAACAAAATATTTAATTTGGCCAGGGTTGGCCAAACTTTTGCATATAAATGTAAAATGATAAGATCATTTGTCACAAGCTGAATACTCTATGTTGGTGCATGTGTTTCTTAAATGTCTTGAAGTAAGTAAATCTCCTTACACTGACAGAGGGGATATGGCTTCTAACTTGTATGAATGAATTTTTGAAGATCACACTGTTGATTAAAGCTCTTCCCACACTGAACAGTGATGTGGCTTTTCTCCTGTATGAATACGCTGATGTGCTTGAAGATTACTCTGTCGAGTAAAACTCTTTCCACACTGTAAGCAGTGATACAGCTTCTCTCCTGTATAGATACGGTGATGTGTTTTGAGATGACTCTGTTTATTAAAACTCTTCCCACACTGTGAGCAGTGATATGGCATCTCTCCAGTGTGAATGCACTGATGAAATCACTCTGATGATTAAATCTCTTCCCACAATGTGAGCAGAGATATGGCTTTTCTACTGTATGAATGCACTGATTTTTTTTTTAAGATCACCATGTTGATTAAAGCTCTTTCCACATGGTTAGCTGTGATGTGGCTTCTCCCCTGTATGAATGAGCTGATGTGTTTGAAGGTTACTCTGTTGATTACAGCTTTTTCCACACTGTGAAAGTGATATGGCTTTTCTCCTGTATGGATCCGCTGATGATTGTGGAGATGACCCTTTTTATTACAACTCTTCCTATGTGACTTCTCTCCTGTGTGAATGCACTTGTGATCTTTGAGATTACCCAGAGTTATAAAACTTTTGCCACACTGTGAGCAGTAATACGGCTTCTCCCCTGTATGAATACGCAGGTGTTTTTGTAGAGAATTTTTTTTTATTACTATTAAAACTTGTCCCACACTGTGAACACAGATATGGTTTCTCTCCTGTGTGAATGCACTGATGCTGTTGGAGATGACTCTGGTAAGTAAAACTCTTTGCAAAGTGTAAGTAGTGACATGGCTTCTCTCCTGTATGAATGCACTGGTATTGCCTGCAATTACTCCTGTTATTCAAGCTCTTCCCATACTGTGAGCAGTTAACTGGTTTCTCTCCTGTGTGAATGCATTGATGCTGCTGGAGATGACTCTGGTAAGTAAAACTCTTTCCACACTGTGAGCAGGGAAATTTCTCTCTTGTATGGACACACTGGTGCTTACTGAGATCATGGACATTCATTTGTCCATGAGTAGTGTTAGTGTGAAGATTACCCGAGCATGTTCTCTCACTGCTTGAGCTTCCTGTGGGCAACATATTGTCATTTAAATTTTCTCTTGATCTCAATAATCTCATATTTTCCTGATTGTGGCTTCCTTATGTGATTGTAAAGGTAAATTTGAGCTGTATAATAAAGTTGACACCACTAGCAGGAGAAAAGTTGTAGGAGGGCATCATTCATTTCTGGAGCATAAAAAATGAAAAGTACTAGTAACCCACTAATTTAACTTATTTTACAAACTAAACCTCATATTCTTACCATGATCATGATGGTCCGAAAAAGCACTTAAATTGCTGTTAAATTTATTAATACTTTTTCATATGTCCTAAAACCAATTGCTTTGAGAATACTGCTTGAACAGCAAATTAACTATGCCCTCTGCTGGCAAAATCATGCATGAGGTTATATGTAATAGTATTGGAAGAAAATGAAGAAACAAGAGAAAGCACATGTATTTTAAAATAGGGATCCAACTTTATTCAAGGAACATAAAATACTATAGATATACATACACTCACTAGCCACTTTAATGAGGAAACCCATACACCTGCCCATTCATGCAATTATGCAATCAGCCAATCATATGGAAATATTGAAATGCATAAATCATACAGAGACAGGTTAAGAGCTTCAGTTGATGGTCATATCAAACAAGAATTTGGAAAAATGTGATCCGACATGGTTGTTGGCTGCCACATGGCCTGGTTTGAGTACTGGTATTTCAGAAAATACTGAAATATCATTGGTGTTTGGCATTACAGAAACTGCTGATCTGAGATTTTCACATACGGCAGTTTCTTAAACAGGTGTTCCCAAGCTTTTTGGACAAACAACCCCAAATGGACAACAAGAATTTTCTGTGACCCCGATACCTGACTACATTTTACTGCTGCACCATCGACAGTGTCTTGGCCAACGGGACTTCAATGTGGAATGGCAACTGTTCTGAGGGCTAAAAAAGGCTAAAAAAGGCTTTGTACAGACTCATCAACACAGGCCACAGGATCACCAAAAGCCAACTGCCTGACCTGGAGGATATCTACAGTTCCTGTTGCCTGTGGAATGCCTCTAGCATAATCAAGGATACCTCACACCCTGCCACTACCTGTTTGTCATGCTGCCATTTGGGACACAAATGGCAGCAACAATTCTGGAAGAAAAAAAAAAACCTTCTAGTGAGTGACAGTTATGCAGGCAGAAACACCATGTCAATGACAGAGATCACAGGAGAATGGCCAAACTGATTTGAGTGGACAAGAAGCCTAGAGTAAGTCAAATAATTCTTCACAATCAGGGTGAGTAGAAAAGCATCTCAGAACACACACCGTCCTGAACCTTGAAGCTTCTTGAAGCAGAAGACCACACTGGGTTCCACTTCTGTCAGCCAAGAACAAAGGTCTAAGACTATAGTGATCATGGCCTCACCAAAATTGAACAGGTTAAGATTGAAAAATAGAACTGGTGGTCAGATTCTGTAACAAACACTAGAGTGTGTTGTACGTGAAAATCCCAGTGGCCAGCAGTTCCTGAAAAGGTAAACCACCCTGCCTGCACCAACAATCTTCTATCTAGATTTGAAGATCATGTGGTGCAAGCTGACTGCTCTATGTTGGTGCACTTGTGTCTTTTAAATGTCTTGAAATAAGTGAATCTCTGTCCACACTGTGAGCAATGATACGGCTTCTCTCCTGTGTGAACACGCTGGTGTGTTTTCAGATTACTCTGATAAGCAAAACTCTTCCCACAGTGTGAGCACTGATATGTCTTTTCTCTTGCATGAATGTGCTGGTGTTTTTGAAGATCATGCAGTTGATTAAAGCTCTTCCCACATTCTGAGCAATGGTACGGCTTCTCTCCTGTGTGAATATGCTGGTGTCTTTGTAAAGATCTTTTCGTATTAAAACTCTTTCGACAATGAGAGCAGTGAAATTGCTTCTCTCCTTTGTGCATGAGTTCATGCTCTTTGAGATTACTCTGTCGTGTAAATTTTTTCCCACACTGTGAGCAATGATAAAGTTTTTCTCCGGTGTGAATACAGTGGTGAATAAAACTCTTACCACACTCTGAAGAGTGATACAGCTGCTCTCCTGTGTGAATGCCCTGATGTCTTTGGAGATCACTTTGTTGAATAAATCTCTTCCCACACTCTGAGCAGGCATACGGTTTCTCTCCTGTGTGAATACGCTGGTGTCTTTGTAGGTTACTGCTTTTATTGAAACTATTGCCACAGTGTGAGCAGAGATACGGCTTCTCTCCTGTGTGAATGCGCTGATGATCTATGAGCTGACGCTTTTGTCTAAAATATTTTTCACACTGTAAGCACTGATAGGGCTTTTGATCTGTGTGAATAAGCTGGTGGTTTCTGTAACTACTCCGTTCCCTAAAACACTTCCCACATTCTGGGCAATGATACGGTTTATCTCCTCTGTGAATACGCTGGTGTTTTATTAGCGTACCCTGATCAGTGAAACACTTGCCACACTGTGAACAATGATAGGGCTTCTCTCCTGTATGAATGCGGTGGTGTCTTTGAAGATTACCATGTTGATTAAAACTCTTCCCACACTGTGAGCAGTGATATGGCTTCTCTTTTGTGTGAATGCGCTGATGCTGGCGGAGATGACACTGGTAAGTAAAACTTTTTCCACATTGTGAGCAGGGAAGTGGCTTTTCTCTTGTGTGGACACACTGGTCCTTACTGAGATTATGGAGATTTATAAAACTCTTTCCACATTTTGAGGAGCAAATTTCTTTCTGCATCTGTCCATGACTGGTGTTAATTTGGAGAGTACCAGAGCATGTTTGCTGACTATTGGAGCTTCCTGTGGTTATCACAGTGTCATTTTTATTTTCTCTTGATATCGGCAATCTCGCATGTTCCTCATAGTGACTTCTCCTTATGTGATTGTCAAGGTAAATTTGAGATGTGTAGGAAAGTTGACACCAGGAGCAGAAGACGACTTGCAGCAGGGCATGGTTCATTTCTGAAGCATAAAAAATGAAAAGGATTAGTAATCCTAAATGTTACTCATATTTCTACCACTACCTTGATGGTCTATAAAAATATTATAATTTCTGTTAAGTTTAGTAATACTTTTTATGGCTGCTAAAACCAAATATTTTGTGAATGCTGTTTGAAAAGGAAATGAACAATGCCCTCTGCTAGTGAAAAATATTTTCAACATTAGGCTACCTAAAAAAAAGAGTCTTATACACAAAGTCAATATAGGAACAACTTCCTACAGAACAAATATTCATTCGTTCATCTACAGTGACCACTTTATGCTACACTTTATGGATCTGTATCTTATTCTGCAAAAACCAGGCATGAAGCTAGAATGAGGTCAATGTTCCCTATAATTTTGCTATTTACTGACCAAAACCTCTTTCTCTTGGGCACTGTTGGTAACAGTGTGGAATAAAAAAGCATTTATTATTTGTAATCCGTGTAGGGATGTTAAGTGAAATGTGATTTAACACACTCTTTGCTGTTGTTTATAAGCAATTAACAGCACAATTAAAAAAAAAAACAGCAAGGTCTTGAATCAGTTTTGTTTTAACCGAGTTGACAACTTTAGTTTCTGAGTTTGACGATCATGTAGCACAAGCTGAATGCTACATGTTGGTGCACTTGTGTTTCTTAAATGTACTTAAATAATTATATCTCTGTCCACACTGTGAGCAGTGATACGGCTTCTCTCCTGTGTGAATGCGCTTGTGTGTTTTGAGATTACTCTTGTAAGCAAAACTCTTCCCACACTGCGAACAATGAAATGTTTTCTCTCCTGTATGAACGCGTTGATGTTTTTGAAGATCGCTTTGTTGATTAAACCTCTTCCCACATTGTGAACAGTGATACGGCTTCTCTCCTGTGTGAATGTGCTGGTGTCTCTGAAGATGACTCTGTTGATTAAATCTCTTTCCACACTGTGAGCAGAGATACGGCTTTTCCCCTGTGTGAATACGCAGGTGTCTTTGTAAAACACTCATTTTATTAAAACTCTTTCCGCAATGAGAACAGTGAAATGGCTTCTCTCCTGTGTGAATGCGCTGATGCTCTTTGAGATGACGCTGTTGTGTAAAATGTTTTCCACAGTGTAAGCACTGATACGGCTTCTCTTCTGTGTGAATACGCTGGTGTTGTTGACAACTACTCTGGTCAGTAAAACTCTTACCACACTGTAAACAGTGATACGGCTTCTGTCCTGTATGAACGCGCCAGTGTGTTCTGAGATGACTCTGGCAGGTAAAACGCTTCCCACACTGTAAGCAGTGATATGGCTTCTCCCCCGTGTGAATGCGTTGGTGTTGTTGGAGATGACTCTGGCAGGTAAAACTCTTCCCGCACTGTGAGCAGTGATATGGCTTCTCTCCGGTGTGAACACGCTGGTGTTGTTGAAGATGACTCTGGCAAGTGAAACTCTTCCCACACTGCAAGCAGTGATATGGCTTCTCTCCTGTATGAATGCGCTGGTGTTGCTGGAGATGACTCTGGCAAGCAAAACTCTTCTCACACTGTGAGCAGTGATACGGCTTCTCTCCTGTGTGAATGCGCTGATGCTGTTCAAGAGCACTCTCTTTATTAAAATTCTTACCACACATTGAGCAGCGATATGGCTTCTCTCCTGAATGAATATTATACTGATGTTGTCTGAGAGTATATTTCACAGAAAACTTCTTCCCACACTGTGAGCAATGATAAGGCTTCTCTCCAGTGTGAATGCGCTGGTGTGTTCGGAGATGACTCTGGCAAATAAAATTCTTTCCACACTGTAGGCAATAGTGCCGTTTCTCTCCTGTATGAATGCGCTGATGCATTTGGAGATGACTCTGGCAAGTAAAACTTTTGCCACATAGTGAGCATTGATACGGTTTCTCACCCGTGTGAATGCGCTGGTGTTGCCAGAGATGACTCTTTTGTCTGAAAATTTTCCCGCACTGTGAGCATTGATATGGTTTTTGTCCTGTGTGAATGCGCTGGTGTGATTGGAGAGTACTCTGACGTGAATAACTCCTCCCACACTGTGAACAATAATACGGTTTCTCTCCAACGTGTATGTTTTGGTGTCGTTGGAGAGTACTTTTTTGATTAAACCTTTTTCCACAATGTGAGCACTGATATGGTTTCTCACCTGTGTGAATGCGCTGGTGTTGGTGGAGATGACTTTGGTAAGCAAAAACCTTCCCACAATCTGAGCAGTGATATGCTTCTTTTTGCATTCGTCCATGAATAGTGCTAGTAACAATTGATGTTTTCTGCATGCTTGAGTTTTCTGTGTGCATCACAATATCATTTTTACATTCTCTCAATAACTTCACCATATGCATTTCATGGTGATTTCTCCTTACATGATTGTCAAAATAAAACTGAGATGTGTAGGAAATTGGACACTGGGAGCAGGAGAAGACTTGCAGCAGGGCATCATTCATTTCTGGGGTATAAAAATGAGAAGTATTAGAAACTCACTAAGAAAAGGAACAAACTAGTCTAATGTTTTAAGAGCTCTATTGTCCTTCCCAGGAAAAACAATATGAATTCAAAAGATTGATATGGTTTCCCTTAAACCCATACATGTGGGACATTGACAACAAAACTGCAATTTATAACCTTAGGTACTGTAACTGTAGAGATACTTCAAGGTACAATATACAAACCAGCTTACCACACTGGCTGACAATAAGCATTGCCTCTGGCTGTATTTCTAATGATCCTGCTTTTCATTCACATGGGGTGAGGAGTGTGGTAGACAGTTAATTTGCTCAGAAAGAAATTATGATGTGTAACTGGGAAGGCCAATTGAGAAACACATCGTCACCCAATACCCTGAAATAAATCCAGTAGGCCCAAGCTCAGTTTCTCCTTCATTAATTTCTACAGAACAGGTGCCAAGAATTATAAATTCAATCTTAGCTGAGTTCATGATTCAGCAACAAGATTGGCTGCTTACAACCTTTGGGCAATCAGTTATGAGATTCAGATCTAGACCAGCAGCAGGTGATGCCAGACCAAGTTACAAACCTCTTGAAAAGATCCCAATTAGATGCAAGCTCATCAAATACGTTACCAGCACATTCCAGCATTGCTATTACTGGCTTAGGCTCCATTGAGATGTAGAGACTTTTGTCACATCTTGTTCTGTTTGTGCTCAATCCAAGGCTTCTAGACAGCTACCAACAGGAAAACTGTAACCCCTATTGGTACCCTAAAGGCCTTGAACTCACCTCTCAGTGGATTTTGTCACTAAACTCCCACACTCTGGCAGAGCATCACTATATTGATGGTTCTATTAAGACTGTTGTTTGATCCCACTCTCAGGTCTCCCCACTGCCTATCTGAAAGCAGAGCCTCTTTTTTAGCATGTCTCCTATTTCATCCTGTCTCAGGAACATAATTATGCCACCATCTATGCATGGGTCAGTTAGGGTCTGCTTTAAATTACTCCAAGCCAGAAAAGTCAGAGCTTGAGACCATTACCTGGTTCTACTGTTGTTAGTAAGAATCTACTCAGAATTTACTCAAATTAGGTTGAGTACATCAATGCATGGTCTAAGCAAACATTGTTAAAAGCATTCATATACAACAGCCACTGTGGGCTGAAGAGTAGTGGGTAATTATAATATAAATCAGGGTTGTACGTAACCATTTGAGGAGCATTTTTTCTTCCAGAGGTAGTCGAAAGCAAGGCCAAGGTCTTTGCCGTAGTCATCTTTGTACCACATCAAGAGCTCTTGTCCTGGTTTGATGGGTTGACAGCAACGATAGAAGATGCCTCCTTGATACTGGAATGCCACAAGATTCTGTTCTTCTTCATTACGTGCACAATTCACATACCTGGAAAATAAATAGACAAACAGTAAGCAAAGGATTAGAGAACGACCTGAATTGAGAAAGAGATCAGTTGATAGCAAGGGAAAGAATGGCTCCCATTATGCTGACTCATCTATAACAATGGCTGTTAGTGGGATATCATGCAAGGAAAGCTATAATGCAGAATGACCAGGGGTGTAGTGGAGGATAAACCCATGTAAATGCTGTTTACACACCTTTTTAATTACAAAGCAGCATTTACTCACCTTTTAATGATCATTTATGCACTTATTATGTTTAAATTTGAAACGGTACATTTACAATTGAAAGTTTTAAATCCCAAACCCCCCCGCCCAAAAAATGGATAGAGGTTATAAAAATAAAGAACCACTCAGTCTATATACAAGTTAATACGATAACATAAGTTATTAGTGGTTAAATTGGGCCGAAGTCCACCAGAGCTCTATCTCCTCACATCCAAATCACAGTCTGCCAGAGCTGAGCTGAATCTCCTTCTCCTTCAATATTATATCATATCACCACTAAATTAATAATAATCATCAAATCATTAAATAGGCAAGCTATTTGACTCAAGCAAAGTGTATAATTTAGAACCTCATACTTTCATTTGTGCCAGCTGGACATGAACTTATCCATTCATATTCACTGAATGCACTTTGTGTACAGTGAGGGAGGCAGACAAACAGGGTCAGAGACAGCAGATACTGGAGGGGAGCAGTGAAGGCACTGAGAAAGATTCATGGTAGCACACACGTGATGTTATCCTAGCCTGGTTTCAGTGGTAGTGCAGTCCTGCATAGATGTTAGATAGTTTATCCACATTATTTAGCAGTGGCCAAAGGTGTGTATGTGCATCACCTTATATATATATATATATATATATATATATATACAGTGGGGCAAAAAAGTATTTAGTCAGCCACCAATTGTGCAAGTTCTC
>JAQQZX010000014.1:981755-1001691 GCA_030068355.1 Notoglanidium maculatum | reverse complement strand
TGTTGGCTAATGGTATTCTATAAGCCCAGCCGGTGTTTGTGGTTTCTTTGCATTCTTGAATTTGCCCTGTTGTGGTCTTTCTTTTGTTTTTCATTGTCTGGAAATTCTGTTTTTGTTTTCCTTAACTTAACCTTCAATAAAACATTGATTTTAAAACTACAATCCTGTCTTCCCTGCTCCTCAAGGTCACTCCTGGAGTATTGGTTTTATTATAAATTTGTTGCCTCCCCTGTCCCTTGGACATATTCCTTGGGGGACGTAACAGCTATGGATATCCCTGTAGAACCTTGCGCAATCGTCGTGACTCACCAGTGTAAAATTCACACCCACCTTTTAAATTAAGAAAAAATGCCACTGGCGCAGTGAGACGTAAAGTGTTTTCATCTATTTCATAGTCAGTTTATTGCCTAAATACAGCTCTTTTATTATGTGTATCACCATTTTCGTTCATTTCCTTTAGTCCTGCCATCTGAACATTTTCATGTTTGCTGCTTAGCTCCCATCCACCGCTAGCATAGAAGCTAGCTAACTGCTGTACTTTCAGTGGGGCGCTACACTTAGTTGTTAGCATCATTGCGCTACTGGCCATGGGAGAATCTGTGCTGTACTAAAGTTAATTCGTACCCTTGTGGTCTCCACAGTAAACCCTCCGCAGTCAAAATACTGTTTGTGAATAATCTAAATAAAATGTATGGCATGGTTTTAAGCTACAAATAATTTTTCATCTTGAACACTGTAGGTCGGAGTGGGGAGGGTGTGGCATTTTCATTGTCGTGAGAATTTAAACATGTTAGAAATATAGGAAATTAAATTCAATGCTTTGTGTACAAGTGTGGAGAGGTGTACAAGGGGGTGAGGGGGATGGAAAGGTGGATTGTTGTTGTATTATTATGAGATTATAACCCCACACCACTAACACCAGCACTTCCTCTTAGTCACTACTGCCAATCATTATAGGGCTGCGTCGATTGACTAATATTTAAAGTTTTACTAAATTGCACAGTTAAGTAATAAGTGTCAAACGGTTGCATTACCGACGATACGCCAAAATTTAAAACAAACTCCTACACACCTTTTAAACATAAACAATGGTGTGAAATCAGTAAATAATTTTCTTCGTTATGAATTTGTAAACTAAACAGTAACCCCAAATCCCATACACGCACGTGTGATTCTCCCGCTCATATTTGGTAGTTACAATGACGACACGACTTCATTATTCAGAAGCACATACATCATTTAATCATAAACCACAATTGCACAAGTGCAAGTTTTACATACAAAAGCCAAGACAAAACGAATGGACCGAGATGTAAACGAATAAATAAACGGCTCAAAGCAAGACGTACGTTTTTTTCGCTATCTAGCTTTTCACAAATTTTCTACCGATATCCAAAGCGACATGACAAAGTTCATAGAGGAGCAGAATCTTCAGGCGATCGCACCGTTTAAAAGAACTGGATGAAATACTCTGGACGTACTGCACTAGTCAAAATAACGTATGAGATTTTAGTCTGGATACTCTTCAGTTCCATAGACATGGCCATAAAATAGATTTACAACTACTGCTGTAAACCCTGCACATTCCCCGCTTATGTATTATAAGGATTTTGTCTGATGACAACTAAAACATTCCATTTAGGTGACTTTGCTGCAGTGAGCAACAATATCGCTAAACGTACTTTGGTAGTAGTTTACCACAAGTTCGATATTTGGATATGGATTTTCGGAAATCTGACCCTGACAGGCATTTCTTTGTAAACCAGGTCCTGAATTGATAAAAGGCAGAGGGCAGACGTGTGATTGTTGCCCTAAACTCGGACTCGAACAGCACCAATGGAGCCTACAGACTAGCAGAAACACAGTTAAGGCCACTCTGTAAACAGTAAGTTACTTCAGAATGCAAAAATAAATTACAGGACTGTTAAATATAGTTCCTCTGCTTCAATATATTTCCATTTGAAAAAAAAAAAAAAAAACCCAAACACAATCTCTAATGTCATGGTTCATAATATGTACTAATATCTCTATATATAATAAATATAGAATATAGATTTTCCTTTATGCGTAAATAAGTTGGTCGCAGAAAAGTGAGAACAGTGGAAGTCTACATAAAGGCCCTTGCATAAGTATTCGCCCTCATTTTGTGAAAGTGAAACGGACTTCACTTCGTTCAACTTAAAAGGGACTAATTGAGGGGTTTAACACGAACAGGGGTTAATATTGTAAACATTGATTTTTCCACACAATATCAATGGCTATTGTGTGTGTATGAGCATGACGGATAATCCCAACTCAGTTCCAAGTTGTAACACTGAAAAATGCGGGAAAGTTCAAGGGGGGTGAATACTTATGCAAGGCACGGTAGACGACGGATGCCTTGCTGTGACGCACTTAACAATGACGAGTGTGTTCAACAACATGATTCTGAAAAGATGCTTCACAACAACACACCTACCTGCATATAATAAAACGCAACACTAGATATCATCACTACTGAATGGAAAGTACTGGTTGGTGGTTCGTGGCTTGAAGGCTATCTGGATAGAACACGCTTCTGTAGCACAGTGTTGAGAAAGCGTCATTCTCATTTAAAAGCTGAAAATCATAACAAACCTTGACGAAGCACCCACCTACATATTATTACCGTGACGCCATGAAACACACGTTAGTGACAGACATGCAGCTGTGGAAGGAAACGGTCTGAACCGAAGAGGCTGAAAGCTTTACTGACTTGGAATGTGTGATTCGTGAAGTATAAGCAAGGTCCGGAAGTGTCGAATTTTACTAGCTGTTCCCTCTCACTTCCGTTCGTTCCATACTTCGGAATGTAAAAGTGTTGCTGCCTCACAGCTTCAGGGTCCCGGTTCGATCCTGAGCTACACAAAAACATGCCAGACTATGCTGAATTGCCCCCTAGGTGTGTGTGTGTGTGTGTGTGTGTGTGTGGTGTCCTGTAATGACCTTTTGTCCCCTTTGTGCCCAGTGCTCCTGGAACAGACTCCGGACCAAGACCAGGATAATGCATTTGCTAAAGATGAACAAATGGAATAGCAGCATCTGCTTATAAACGTAACTACAGTTATTAAAGACCTACATAATTCATAAGCTAAATGAATTGGAAGGTCCTCTTGGCCATATCCTGTCGGGTTTACTGCTGCAAGCACTAATGGGATGTGTTTTTCACAGACGCAGTGGAAGGGCGTCGACTCTGGGTTACTTGTTTTCGATGAGCATCTGCACTTTGCAAACGAGCTCTCGAGCCAGCTCCAGGATCTGCTTCACGCTATGATGTTCGGCCATTTCTAAAAACAAACACACCAAAATCACAGCTGAAGGATTTAAAAGCGCTCCATTGTGTGGGATTTCTTAGCCATGGTTTGCTGTGTTACCGTTGAAAAATTTGATGATGTCGGTGAAGTCCATGTTGTTCTCCAGGATGATGTCTCTGTAGATCTCGACAAGGGCTAGGGCAATGAAGAGGACAAACTGGCTAGAGGAGACATGCTTGGCTGCCCAAATGCTCTCCCACACTGCAAACACGTCGTCATACACCAGCTCTGAGGACGGAAACATGACACACCAAAGATTTCAAGCACATTTCACCAAGTTTAACAGTTTTGCAACAATTCGAATCTATGATAACGTTTCCATCTGTTCTCACACCACCGTGACATCATCCAATTGTTTGCCTTGTTGTCAGCGACCCCTAGAGAAATCAGCTGGAATTTTCCGGAAAGTGAAATGATCACCACCAGGGGGAGCCAGTCGACTATTTTGACACTAATTCCATCCTGATTTCCATCATCTTTTTAAGCTGTTTACTGTCTCCGTAAATGTTTCGCCACTAAAATCGGTCTTAATTTGGAACGGCTTTAATTACTCGTTTTAATGATCTCCACCTGATTTCCTTGTTAGACTCCCAACGGAAAAATATGACTCATGTTTCGCAGAAGAATTAACTGCTCCATAAACGGAGAGGCCACTGCCGCCGAACCCGTGCTGACGTAAAAACAGCTCATTAGCTGCTGGCTCTCGGTGTTCCTCTGAATTATTTGACACTGCTGGGAGACACGGTCGTGCGCTCGCGCTTGAATTGGGATGTGGTGCAATTTCCATTACCTCGTTTAAAGTCCAGGAGGAACCAGCGGTAGCAGAAGTAGAAGTGGGTGTAGTCACCGTTCTGATGCATTAGCTCAAAGAGCTCCGAGTCCAGGATCTACAGAGATGGACGGATCAGACATAGAAAATGGAAGAGATTAAACGCTAAATGTGGTTTTGCGATCGTACCTGGATGAGGGATCTCATGTTGGCGAAGTGAGTGTCCATTGCACCCCCGTGAGGAAAGTTCTGATTCATTCTCTTCATAAGTTGGGTGAAACAGCTGAAAGCCAGAGCCTCTGAATAAACAACAATAATACGGTAAATGAAAAAAAATAAAAAACATGATTCCCCAACAAAAAAAGCAACATCTTCAGAAATCATACCCACTCACCATCATCCAGAATGACCAGTAGGGGAGCCAGAAGGTCACACATCCCCTGCACGTAGCCGATCTCTAGATGCCGCCAGATGTAACTGTGGACAAAGTGGACCGTCAATTAGTCAAATAAATCTGCAGAATCAAAACCATGACTGAGCTCAGGTTTCCTTAATAAGACCTCTGACATGACTCTCGTTATTGCATAATCAATTCTACTGTATTATTGTGAAGCGTGACGGTGTTAGGATCTCACTCTACTTCCTGAACTTCCCTTGCCATGATCACAGATTACAAAGGAACTTGAGTTTTACCGCTCATAAGTGTTGGCACCCCACCTGCACATGATGTTGCGGAGTTTCTCCAGGTTAGCGGGGGTGAAGTACCAGTAGTTCCTGTCGCACCTTTGCACATCCTTGTCGATACGATGCAGGTTCAGACTGTACAAGTCCAAGAGCTCCTGCTGCAAACACCAAGCAGGCCGCATGTACAGTTAGCATATGAACAGCTGGACCATTTTCTCTATTACAGAACATATTTATCTGTTTATTAGTAATCGTGCACAGATTCCAGTCCCTGTGAATGGACTACTATACTATACTATAAAAACAATGACGTATTAACATAAAGGTGGATTCAAGAATTCATCAGCTTTGATATAAAGTAACCTAATAGTATATAATCTGTTTTTTTTATTATTAAGGATGTAATGCAGTTAATCAGTTAACCAAGTGTAACCTGTGTCTAAGATGAAACAACTTCTGACTACATTTGAAACATTTCAGTGTGTCACCTCTACAACAGTAAATAAGACGTGTACCGTGTAAGGCGTCCCTGTGGGGGGACCTGGCGAGGTGGTGTTCTTGTCAGTGGCTGCTGCATGTGAATCATACTGAGGGTATAGAGGCTCCATTTCAGGCAGGAGCGCCTCACTGCCTTCCTCAACGCCCACCAGCCGGGCCATGGGGATCTCCTCCATCTCAATGGCTGAAGGTGACTCGTCTGAGTCGGTGGCGGGCGCCTCTTTGCTCATTTCACGCATGCTGAAGGCTTCAAACACAACAGGCACCACTACCTCCTTCACCACAGGAGCGCTCGGCATCGTGACCTTCTTCCTGACCGTCTCCGCCTGACTTTTCTCCTTAACCCGACTTGGACACTGAGCCTCAGCTGTTGACTCTTTCCCCGCTCGCCGAGCTTCATTCGACTTCGGTCTTGAATCGGTTTGATTGTCAGATGGCTCTGCTTTGGATGTTTGGATTTTGTCGGATTTATAATTCTTTATGGAAGCAGAAGTATTTATTGTCTCGCTCTCTGTCGTCTTTAAATCTCCTGAACTATATTCGGTCTCAAAGCCTTCATTTTGCTCCCCTGCTACACACTCTTCCCTTTTTTCTCCTTTTAAAATGGATACCAGTGTTCGAGACTTCTCCTCCTGTTTAGCTTCTTCTGCTTCCTCGAACACCCCTGGTTTTCTTCTTTTGTCCTCTACCTCGGTGTCGTTTATCACATGAGGTATGATACCTTCACTAGCTTCTCCTACCTCCACCTCATTTCTCTTCTCAGACATCTCTTGCTCCAAAGGTTCTGCAACAGTATCCACGTTTTCCATTTCTGCTTTTTCACTCTCCTCTCCTCCATGCCCCGGGACAGTTTCCTCCACCTTTGCAGCATTTGAGCCTCCTGGAACAAACACTTCTAAATCGGAAGCTTTTTTGGTTTCCGCCTTCTTATGATCCTCCAAGATGCTAAGCTGGGTGGGTGTTTTGGTGCTCATCTCCTGTGCACCGCTGTCTTCTGTGCTGAGGGAGTCCGACAGGCCGGAGTTGACCGAGAAGTTTCTGGACGAGGGGTGACCCGAATCTGAGCTGTTGGAGATTCTGGGGAGGAGTCTGACTTCATCGCCTTTGGGTTCGCCGTCAATCTGTTCGACCTCGTCCACAGACTCGAACACCTGGAGGAAGAAGCCAAAGGGAAGCCAACTACTCCAGGGGAAGGGGCTTTGGGGAGTGAAGAACTAGCAGGGACAGTATGGGGATTGGGAATACCTGTTTAGAAGTAATTCCATAACAAAACGCATTCACAATCCAACGACGGCCAGCAAGTAGTGAGGATTAATTACTGAAATCAGTGTTCAGACTTCAAACATAACTGCAGACTTAAGCCGTTAGGAACAGGTGTGTCTGAGAGTTTGAGGTAACCACGATATGTCATGCTGAAATGTATGTTTTGAGCTGTGACTTGAAAACACTATGGAATAATCACTGGAGGCCAATATTAAATATTTAAATATGACTCCATAAAATGAATTAGGATTTTTTTCCACATCTTGTGGCCTGAATTTAATATGGATATATTTTTGTATTAAATAAAAGTGAACTGTAAGAGCAGCAGCTGAGTGCTTGGACTGCTTATCCTTTTATTCCTTACTCAAGTGCCGTAAGCCAGTGAATAATGAGTGGTGAAGTCCTGCAGTGCCTCTGAGTCAGTCAGATGAATACTAGATGATTTACCTGTGTACTGCTACTGGAGTCACTCTGCAGACGAGCTCTCTGCCTCTCTGAACTGCAGCTCTGAGACGACTAAAGATGGAGGAATAAAGAGTATAATGAGGCATCATGAGGAACTAATGAAGAAAAACAGACGAATGTCATAATACACTGCAACGCGTGTGAAGCAGTGTGTGGCCACCAGGTGTCAGGTTTACAGCAGGAAATAAACTGTGGTCAATCTCCAGTCACTGGGGTGATGGATGACATTGATATTTCTGTGTGGTAAATGTGTACCTCGTTGCTGATGGATGAGTCACGGTGAACCATGCTTGGATTACCGCTGTCCATGCTGGCCATAGACGAGCACTTGGCCAAGGCCACGGCGTGCTGCTCTTTTTCCCGCTGCCGCACGATGGCCTCGCAGCCTAACCACTCAGTCATCGTCTTCTCGTAGCGCGCTCGCATCTGCTCATCTACCTGCAGGATCCAAGGTCAGAGCAGGGGTCACATAGGTGAAAGGTGGTCACTTAGACATCCAGACAGATTTCATTGCTGGCCTTATTCAGTCAATCTGTTCAATGGGTCAGATAATGTAAATGAACTAGCAGGGCTAAGCCCCGCCCCTGGCTGTCCAAGGCACAAGGATGTGAGCGACAGATCCAGACACTAACCTCCTTCCTCTCGTTGTCAGACATCCCAAACTGGTAGTGACCTAGCAGGAAGGGCCAGACCTCCTTACGTAGAGAGGGTTCAATTCCTCCAAAATACACCAACCGCCAGAGCTCCTGCTCGTCATATGCCTGTACAAAAAAACATATTGGATGAGAAAGGAAAAGGTCACATAGTAATATTTGTCTATAGTGTACTGAGTCTGACCAGACACGACAGATTTATTCTCATCGATTTATGATAGACTAGGGTCCAAAGGTCTTTGTCTACTACCGGGATTATATGAGAAAAATCCGACTATTGGATCTGTCGTGTCATGATCACATACTGTGCATACACGTAGAGATTCTTCGCGGGGGGGCAAAAGGTAGACATCAAAGTTCAAACTATACCATGCACATAAATTTGAATTGTTTGGAACACTCATAAAAATGGCTTGTGGTGTTTAGCGACAGCATTCTGAGTCCCAGAGGCTCTGTATTAATCATCCTGCACATATTGTGTGTGTGTGTGACTAATCATGGTGATGTGCTCAGAGGTGATAAATATGCACAGGCAAGCCGACCACACTGCGTATGCTGATCTGGGATCGGTTTCACAATGAAGTGAGCCTGGGCCTCGTCAATATGTGCATGTGTTAAAAAGCAGGCGCGAGCGAGTGTGCAGGTGAAGGCATGGGAATAAGCATGTGTCTGAGCCTGAGGATATATAATTACACCATAATTACACTCAGTTCTGGGTTCTCTTTGGGGTCAGAAGGAGCTGATTATTGTCTATATCAATAGTGAAGCTGCAAGTCACAGATAAAAGACGAGTAATCGCTGATGTGGTGAAATTGTCTCTAAGGAAAGGTTTATTTAACATTTACGGAAGGAGTCTCACGTGTCAGACGGAATGACTGAAAACAGTAGCTGACTTGTTTCATGAATTAGTGATTTGGAACAATGTAACTCTAAATGGATAAAAAGTACACTGTCATTTTCTTAAAAAGAAGGGCACTTTGAGAGTGCGATTCTTCCATGATATGCAAATCTGCAACCGCAACCGCTTTATTTGACTGGATAGCTTTGAAATAGAGTCACTGTATTTCTACACTGGCTATGTTTTATCACTACTGAACTTTACTGCCATCTACTGGATTTTAAGATGTATGGCATTGTTGAGCGCCGACTTCTGGCAAGACCAAACGCAGCGATGTCATTAAATGTGAAACTAAATTCGTGGATCTGCCCCGTGACTCGGATCTGGTCCAAAATGTAATGGGTTCCTCCTTGGCCCGTGCTACACGCTGCCACCTAGTTTTATGGAAATCACAGGCAGACAGACAAACATAACCTCCTTGTCAGAGGTAATAAATACAACATTTTAATAGCTGTGATAGAAGAGGAACAAAACACTTCAGGATGTGCTATTATGGGAAAACAATCAACTTTGGGGAGGTAACAGTATCTCAGCTACATAACCTTAATCACTGATTATTTTACTGTAACAAAATGACACATTGTTTTATTCCGTATATATATATATGAAAACGTGTGTATACTGTATATGTGCTTATGAGCTTGTGTATGTACATACGCTGCTGTCCTGCAGGAACTTGTGCCACACTGGGGTAGTGAGACCTCCGTACGCGTCACCCGGCACATCGGGCATCACGATGGTGTGATTGACGAGAGCGGAGAGGTGTGTGCGCACGGTGGACAGGTGACGGCAATACGCCAACCCTAAACGACACAAATGGATATTAGCATCACGAACATTTCGACTCGTACTTTTGTCCACACATATGTTAAAAACATGCAGTGTTTCAGTGTCCATTGTTCCAAACACTATTTAAATCTTTTCAGTGTGTTGCTACATTATCAGTAAAATTCACAATTCAAAATTCACCACCGGGTTGTAAATGTAAAGGTAAATGGTGTCTTGGTTCAGACATACAGCCATAGAATGCTCTGGAGATGATCTGATACTTCATGTTGTCACACAGCAGCTTCAGAGGAGCTCTGCAGAACAGATGAAATCATCAACAGACAACCCAGACCTCAAAAACGTGATACTGCTCTATTAGGGTTCGAAATAGAGCAATAAACGCAGCCACGTAAATTCTAAGCTGAACATTTGTCCGAGAAAAACAGCCCAGTTTGTACATCTTGTCTGAGACAAATGTAAAACCGGCATGTTTAATTAGTTCAAAGCCCACAGCAATGCTGAAAGATTAAATTTTCAGCATCAGTATCAGACTAAAAAATTACAACCATCTGCGAGGGCAAACTGAAGACAGACAAAATAAATGAGTTGCTGCCGGGGGTTACACAAACAGCAGTCAGTTTTTAATTAACACACCAGTGAAGCAGCTGTTAAATATCTCGACATGATTGCTAATGAAAACCGTACACTGATGCTGAAACTGTGTGTCACGCCGGGCGTCACGCTTTGGCTAACGAGAAACGTGGCTGCGGAAACCTCGCTGAAAACATTAACACGTCATTTATAAGCGCTGATATTACTACTGAACTGAAGTGATACTGGACTAAGTGTAATGTGGTCCTTTACCTAAAATGAGTTGATCTGGACAAATCAAATCTGTCTTTGCTACCATTTACCACACGTCCTTTATCTTTACCTCTCGTGGTTGCAGCCGTTCGGCGACGCTTTATCTGAGAAACTGGCCTGGGAACACGAGGACTTCCTCTGCGCTGGCTGCCAGATGTTCACCCCCTGCTCCATCAGCTCTGAGCTAGCTGGAACATGCACGTTTAACGTAAACGCATCACTCATGTCTCGAAACCATTACCCAGGATTAGAACATTAATTAAAAAACAGATTACAAAAAACGTTTGTAATTGTAGATATGGTGAGACACCAAGCTCCACGCTCACACACACCAAGCTCAGGCTGGCTGTGGGGGAACACGATGCGGAAGACGTAATCGGTGGCTTCGTCCTCCTCCGAGTCCACTGATCCCTGAGTTCCTCTCTTCTTCAGCTTGGGGAACACTTTACCCTAGAGGAAGAAACACACACACGATGTCAGCTGGATGTTCTGGCAGCAACACAGAACAAAAGCCATCATCTCAGGCCAAACAGTAGAACGTAATGAAAAATGAATGAATTATCTCGACATGTCTGTAGGTGAGAGGTGAGACAGTAACACCGTCCCTCCCACTCAGAGAACACGTACAATTACTCTGCTGGCCTGCCCGCTAAAGACACTCTGGCATTGTGCCACCCTTTACTGCTAAATAAAAGTAGAAAAGCAGGAGAAAGGGATTTTCCGAAGCTGACCTTGCCTCTTTGGGACCAGAGCGGTGGGTCGAGTTGACCGTGAGGCAGCAGGCCGTTCTCCAAGCACGACAGGAACTGCAGGAGATGGCCGCCTTGCGGAAAACGTAGAGGAGGTCTCTGGATGCCATCCTGGTTTACCAGAACTACAGTGCCGCCGCTGTCCACTGAAACACACACACACACACACGATATACATCAGCATCCAAAGCCAGCGCAAACCCATTCCAGCTGAACAAAGGAGCTGATGGGCTGAGATTTAATTACAGATCCCTAACCTGATCTGCTGCTTAAATCAACCTGAATGAAATTATCTCCAAAGGATCTCTGTAGCGGACAGGATCTGAAACGCAATCCAGCTCGACCTTGCTTTTTTTTTTTTTAAAGATTATTCCTCATGAGTATCGCTGACTAGCACCCAGCGATTTATAAAGCAGCAATGCGAAGTTGCAGTTTCTTGGTGACAAAAACATGACGAGCTTTAAGCTTTTTTTCGGCCTTTAAAAAAAAAAAAGAGCAGCTGGTGAGGGAACGAATACAAGCTGCTACAACAACATGGAACAAACTTGTTTTTATGGACATTCCACAATATTAAATGTAACTATAAACAAACTAAAAGTATGACTAAGTGTTACTTAACGAATGAAAAGAGGAATAAAGCGCAACAGGACGCGCTGTTATAGGAAAAGAATCAACGTCAGGGTTGTAGCGGTAACCATGCCAACAATGCCGTCATTGATTGTTTTCCTGTAAGCGCACGACACCGAGCGTTTCATTCTTCACGCGCGCGTCGTGTAAGTACTCGCTCATCTATGTAAATACGCAGCACATTCTCACAGCCTTTCTTGACAGCGCTCGCAGCTTTCAATGCTCGTCTCCGCACGTCCTCTTCCTGTGTTTGTGTGTGTGAACAGTGATGAATGAGGATTTAACAGTGTGACTCAGGGGGTTTAATTAAACCCACGCGGCATCTTATTTCATATCTGAATCTTCGAATGCAATATGTTTCACAGTAATAGTGTTTGAGGACGCCGTGAAACATCCTCAAGCTAGAAACGCTAAGCAACACGGTTTAATGAAACCGAGTCAGGGCTAACTTTTAAGCAGCGCTGGGGATGGTGTAACGTACCCTGCTGATGACAATGCAAGTACACGATCTCCTCCAGGCGTATGGTCATGGCGTAGTCCCAATACACACTGCAGCAAAAAAAAACGCACTCGTGAGATGATAAGCATCAGAGAAAAGCAATTAGGAGCAGACAGCTGATTAGCATATTCATAGTGCCATCAACATGAGCTCCTCAGAGAAAACAGAACTGAAGGGCTAGGAAGAAAACGGCAACGTCTAGCTTACTCTTTGAGGGAAAAAAATCTGCGCTGCTAGCATTAATAAACAGAATTGTACTTTTGTGTGTTTAGCAGGAGAACCTGAGTGTAGTTGGCATCCCTGAGAAATTAGTTTCATCTCTCAGCCGGCTCAAACACACCGGCTTCCAGAAATAACGAAACAAAAGATGAACAATGGAGGATTATAATCAAGTCCGCGTTTATTAATGAAAAAGAATTTTTTAACAAGCATGAGCCAATATATTTGATTGGTTGCTGTGCTATAAATGCTGAACTCTATAGGCCTGCCTTTAGTTAGCACAGCTTTGCTGTGTCACGTGACTGAGTGAGTGAAGTTTGATTCCAGTCGTCGGTTAACGAGCTGTACCTCCTCTCGTATTCCAGATCTCCCACCGAGCCGTTCATCAGCTGATTGGGCGTCCACTTCAGCGCCATGGTGTCGGCCGCCTGGTGCAGAGACAGGTATCCTGGGATCGCCTCCATGTCGTCTCTCTACATAAACCACATACGAACAAGCTGCCATGCCACGGGAACGCCAACGTTCTCACGTAACAAAAGATCTACAGCTCTATGAAGCCAAACTGCATCCTTGCTAATGTTAATGCTGCACGTGACTAAAACAACACGTACGTTACGTTTACTCTTCCATTATTAATCACTTTGTGGAGATAGAGACCTTCTGACAGATGTTCAGCTTAGATAATAGACATGATGCGTGCTGACGAGTGACGGAGTGCGGTGATGAAGCTACACCAGAGCTGCTGCTGTATACTGTATGATGTATGATGTATACTGATCCATTGTGTGTGTGTGCGTGTTTGTGTGTTACCGGCTGTACGAGCACGTTGTTCTTGCCGAACAGCAGCGTGGCTCGGGAGTTCTGATGCAGAGACTCTACGTAGTCCCTCGCTGAAGGGGACGGAGACGGACGCTCGTCGATACTGCTGCTGGAGTGTCTCTTCTGTATCTGCACACACACACACACACACACACACACACACACACACACACACACACACACACACACACACACACACACACACACGTCGGCTTATATTAATGATCACGTGAACATCACATGTAAAGCGAATGTGTACTGTGTAACTCTGAAGACTTCACCAGGAAACTTGACTCTGTTTATTATTAGTGGAGAACCGTTCAAGCCCCTGAGAAGGAGCCGTTACTATAGAAACGATAACGGGCGCATTAACGTGAAGCCGTGATTTGCAGCGGCACTACTCTCAGAGCTGCTGTTATAGAAAAGGAATCAACACCTGAGCAATCGGAGGGCAGAATTGCGCAGCGCTGCGGTGTGAATATTAAAGCAATGAAAAGTGATGAATGTGAGCGGTGTTCCGATAGCTTTCTCCAGCTCAGCCATTCTTCATCTCATAATACATTTTCAGTTCACCTCAGTTGGAACACACACACGGTCACATCTTTTATCACATCTTACTCTGGTCCAGAATGACTCAGCAATAGGGTGAGAGACGGAGAGAGAGAGTGTAATAGTGTGCTAGAAATGTGCTCTCAATCAGCATCTGCCCATTTCTGGCTCTGAGACCAGAGCTCAGTGTGTGTGTGTGTGTGTGTGATGTCCCGTTGCCATAGCCACAGGGCTGTCACCCTGTGCTCACACTAGCAAGTCTCCCGTGACGGTGTAATGTTGTTTCTTGTGGGCGTGGCCTATCCTGCATTTTTTTTTTTTCTTCAGTTCTGATAAAAAGCTGCATATTAAAGCAAGCTGGCAAAACAAACTAACTTTACAAGCAACATATTCTCGCCAGAAACACCAACGATCTCTGCTACTTCCTTCCAAAATGTATTTCTCTTTATGCCTATGACCAGACAAAATGAAACCACGGTTATATAATTTATTTCTTCCCATCATTCATTGGCTTAATCATTTGGCTTTGTGTCTTCTTTAGCGTCACGCCTAATCTGCATGGAATTGGGAAAATCTCTGTACAAAAGTCGCTTGTCATGGTGTCACTTTGTTTCTTGGTGCTGTTGATGAAATCGCTCCTCTCTGTGTGTGGTGTTGAGAGAGAGAGAAAGGAGCTGGACTTTATTAAAATGGACATTCAGTTCAGGCATCTTAACCTTCAATGATACTGGACTGCACCCTCAAGAGGAAAAAAAAGAGGAAAAGAATTGTATTGCATCACCCGAGACTGTGACCTTATCAGCTGCTAGTGTGTCACTCGGCGCCTTCCACTATTTAATTATTAGCCAGTGTTTGCCTGTTTTCTGCACATGCCTTCAGCCCTGTTTAAATAAAACAGGAGCGGCTTCTAAAGCTCAAATCTGATTTGTGTGTGTGTGTGTGTGTGCGCAAACAAAAAATGACAAGCCACAATTCCTTCCCAGGCAAATCCACAGTCTGGAGAAAGGCTGCAGTTGATCATACATCGCAATAAATCTACTAAAATAACTGTAATACCGAAGCAGGGTGTTAGGTTACAGCTTTCAGCACGCAGCTAGTGATTTTCATGTTAGTTGATGGACACACAGCCACTGTGGAGTTAGTTGTAGAGTACAGTGCAGCATGTTGTGTATCTGTACTTGCTAGATGGAGTGTGTTAGACGGAGTGTGAGGGGCGTGGAGCGCTTGTAACGGCACTCACACACAGTGCGGGTCTCTTGGTGGGCGTGTCCTGTCTGTAGTGAGCGCTGTGGATCCTGTGTCTCTGCACCAGCTCGTCTGCCGAGGGATCCGTCCAGAAATGATCGGCCGTCTTCATCTTGGTGTACTCCAGTGCACAGGGACCCACTGAGAGAGAGGGATATGAAGAGAAGGAAAAAAGAAAGAAGTAAAGGTAACAATGGGGTAAGAACAACAGTGATGAAGAGACACAGAGAGATGGAGGTGGAAAGAAAGATATAGATGAAAGAAACATGGTGGGAGAGAGGGAGATAAACAGATAATAGGGGTGGAGTGAAACAGACAGATGAGGGAGAGATGGAGGGAGATTAAAGTGAAAGTGACAGACATTAAGGGAGGCAGAAAGAAAGAAACAGAGGCAGATGAGAAAAGCCAGAGAGACTGAGAGAGAGGATGAAAATGAGAGAAGGAGAGGTAAAGAAAGAGATTATGAGCAATAGATGGAGAGATAAAGATGGATGGAGGAAGAAAAAACCTAGACAAAGATGTAAAGATAGACAGATGAATGACAGATATTAGGGGAAGAAGAGAGTGAGCGAGGCTGATAAGGACTGAACAGGACGAAAGGAAGAGAGAAAGAGATAGTGATCAGTACAGAGAAAAAACAGATGGCGAAGAAAGGGACATGGAGAGAGACAGACAGATGGAAACAAAGACAGATGAGAGAGATGGAGTGAGGAAGATGAAAGAGAGATGGAGAGAGAGGGGAAATTGATAAAATGAACACGGAGGCAGATGGAGGAAGACACACACAGTGAATCGGTGCCCAACAGTGAAGCAGATGGGGAGATGGAGGGAGAGACAGATGGAGAGATGGAGGGAGAGAAACACACCTAACAGAGAGGCGAGGATGTGGCCGTCCACCGGGTCCATGAGCACCGCTTCCTTTTCATAATACTTACTGAAATCACAACATCATTATCAGCAAGTACTACCACCACAATCCATCCATCCATCAATCCAGTGGTTCATCCATCCATCCATCCATCCTTCAATCCAGCTATCCATCAAATATCCATCCATCCATCCATCCATCCATCCATCCTTTACTGCAGCGATCCACCAAATATCCATCCATCCATCCACCAATCCAGTGGTCCATCTGCACTCAGTGACAAAAAGTTAAGCACCCAGACGGAGTGTTGGAAATGAAATGAACCTGCATGTGGTGAAAGGTCATGTGACTGTATCGCAATGATTACAATATCAGATCAAACGGACAGCAGAGTTGGCAGTATGTGCACACTGCTGGTCCCATGTCAGTAGGGTGTGGCCCCCCTGGGCCTGGACGCTGGGCCTACGCTGTGGAAGGGAGTCGTCCAGCTGTTGTATCCTCTCCTGCGGCACGTCGGCCCACAGCTGTTGTAACTGGCCCTCGAGATCCTGCAGATTGGCACTGGGTCTGAGTTGAGGTTCGAGCTGATCCCACACATGTTCGATCAGGGCAAGACTGGGGGACCTGGCTGGCCATGGGAGGACCTCAACCTGACGCAGGCAGTCCATAGACACACATGCCTTTGTGGACGGGTGTTGTCTTGTTCAAAGACTGTACCAGGGTGCTGTCTCAGGAGGGGTAAGACATGCGAAAGCAGGATGTTACTGACATAGCACTGTGCCATCAGGGTCCCCTGAATCACTACCAGAGATGACCTGAAGTCATACCCTATGGCTCCCCGCACCATGACGCCAGGAGTGGACATGGGGTGTTGTGGAGAGTGTCCTGTGTCCGGATGGCAGGTGGAGATGTCCTGGGGTTCTGTAATGCTTAGCGCACAATACGAAGATCTTCCCTTGGTTTGGTCTGTCTTGGGTGACCGGAATCTTCACGACGTGTGTGGTGCCTTCAGCTGCCTACTGATTCCAACATCGGCCCACTGTGACATCTGTATGCCCCACATGCCAGGCAATTACGTGATACGACCACCCGGCCTCTTGCAAACCCATAATGCGACCCCTGTCAAACTCCATCAAGTGCTGGTAATGTTGTCTAATGTGTCTAAGAGGCATCCTGTGTGTCTGGTAACTAGACATGCAGCTCCTCGCTATTCGAATCATTTACATTCCCATCGCTGGTCTGCACGTGTACCGAATTACATCCAAACCTGACCATTCCTTCTGGGTGCTTAACGTTTTGTCACTGAGGGTATATATCCGTCCATCCATCAAGCTGTCCACCAATCCATCTCCCATCCATCCAAACATCCATCTATTCATCCACCTAGTTACCATTCTATTTCTTTCTTTCATGAGCACTGTACAAGTCCAATTCCTCTCTGTCTGTGCTACTCTGCATGTCCCTCGATCTTTCCCACAGTCTTTGTCTCTTTGCTTGTCTCTCTCTTTGTCTGTCTCTCTGCCTCTCAACATCTCTGTCTCTCTCTCTTCCTCCATGTCCATCACCTGCTGTTCTCCACCAGGTACTGCACGATCTTGTCTAGGACTTTCTCGATGAGAGCTGTGCGGATCCAGAGGTGCCGAGCGGCCTGGGATGAGAGGCCGGGGAGTCGAGGGGGTAATTTACGAGACGTCTCACTGTACGAGCCCATCTGAGCTCTTCTACACACGCACACACACACACACACACACACACACACACACACACAGTCAGAGGGGGAGAGATAAGAGAGATTAAGTGTGTGCATATGTGTGTAGTGAGTGTGTGTGTGTATGTGCATATGTATGTAGTGTGCTTGTGTGTCTCACTTGCTCTCCAGCAGTTGCTCCAGTTCCTGTGCTTTGCGGCAGAGCTGCTCGGCTGGAGCAAAACTCTTCCCCACTTTAGTGAACAGAGCTGCTACTTTGTTGCTGCGCAAAAACCCAGCAGCTCTTCGCTTGAGGCCATGCAACATACACGCCTCAACAGCAGCTACACACACACACACACACACACACACACACACACACACACACACACAAGAGAAAGAGACCAGACAGAAGCTGATTACTGTATAGGAAGAATGTCAGGTGGCATTTCAAAGGAGACGGTCTAAAGGTGAGTGGTCAATTACTTCCCTACACACACACACACACACACACACACACACACACACACACACACACACACACACACACACACACACATAGATAGATTGAAAAATGAGAGCAGAAACACACACACAGATATACGGCATATATTCGACCAGCACATGGGCACACTTAAGCACACACTCACACCGAATGCTACGTGGCAGTGTGTGTGTGTGTGTGTGTGTGTGTGTGCGTGCGTATGTGTGTGTGTGTGTGGCTGTTGACTCTTGGGTTGGGTGGGGGGGATTGAAGGGGGGGTGGTCTATGTAACCATGGTGACCACCTCCGACAGAGTGCACTCAGTGAATCATTTTCATCATCACTGCTCTCCATCTCTGTTTCTCTCGCCAATACTGTGTGTGTGTGTGTGTGTGTGTGTGTGTGTGTGTGTGTGTGTGTGTGTGTGTGTGTGTGTGTGTGTGTTTCCCCAGAAATGCCAGCTTTCCTTTCCTTCCCTTTATCTGTCCTTCTTTCTGTCTGGCTTGCTCTTCATCCCTCATCACCCTGTCATCATCATCCCATCTTCCTCCTCCTCCTCATCTTCCTCATCACCGCCTACATTTTTCTCCATTATGTCTCCTCGACTTCCTTCATCCCCGTTTACCTGTTTTCTTTAATCTCCTCCTCTTCATCTCTACATTTTCTTAATCAGCCTTTTTTTCTTCTCCTCGTCGCCCCATTTGTTCTTCTCTTCAGCGCTCTTTCCAGAACACTGCTGTGCTCAGTGGAAAATTGTAAGTGTGTGAAAGGACATTAATACAGTGAATAAGAGAAGGGACACGCGCACACACACACACACACATATATACACACGCAGCCTGCAGGTGTACAAGGTCGGACACCATCTGTGGCCTCCATCGCACGTGCACACACACACACACACACACCAGCCTGCACTTTTGCTTTTTACAGTGGCTTCTTATGCTATTTCTGTCTGTCATATTTTATTCGTGCATGTGTGTGTGTGTGTGTGTGTGTAAGGGTAAAATGCTGTGTCTAACAGGTGCATTACTGTAATACACAGTGTTCCTCTTTGTGTCTGCTATAATTACACAGTCATCACAGACTGATTCACAAAACACACATCCAGCCGTCCTGCACTGCCCCGAGGCGAGTCCAAACGTGGGCGGGGCATGTGCTTGCTCACCTGTCAATCACGGCAGCACTAACCAATCATGTGCATCTCTGAGCATGTATGTCAAACAGGGCTAAATCGGAGAGAAGACACCTCGGACATGTTTATATTTGATATCAGAACTTGACTGTAAGAAGTGGAACATACGAGGATGATGGTGATATTTATTTATATCGCGTCTTTATTACATGTCATGCAACTCAAAGCAATAAACAAGTCGACTAGTAATAAATGCACACCTCAAATGGAAGAAAGCCGTCTTCGTAACATACTGGGTATGGCTTTTACGCAATCCGTCATTACGCCAGGATTTATACCATGTGATTTGGTTTACCAAAGCCTCGAGTTCATCATCTCGCTCAGTCCCTGGGGTCCTACAACAGTCGCCTCTGATTCATCTTCAGCGGCTTTAAAAGGTTTATTGCACATCCGTTCATTTACAGCTGATAAACATGCATATCATTTGTTTACTCAGCATCAGCATCAGGCTCTCCTGCTAAATAAAACTGTCTATCATCAGCATGACAAGTAGTTTCTGAAGGCAGCAACAACTCACTTGAGAGCAAAGAAAGAAAGAGAGAAAGACGGAAAAGAAGAAAGAGAGAAATGAATACAGGAAAGGTAACAAGTCAAGTGCCAGAAAATATGATTGAACTGAGTGAAGGGGAGGAGTGTGTGTGTGTGTGTGTGTGTGTGTGAGGAAGGGAATTAGCAAGATAGAGAAAGCGAAATCTCATCAGCTGTAATATTCAGAGGAATGGGAAATGACTGTGTGTGTGTGTGTGTGTGTGTGTGTGTGTGTGTGTGTGTGTGTGTGTGTGTGTGTGTGTGTGTGTGTGT
>JAQQZX010000014.1:959904-972857 GCA_030068355.1 Notoglanidium maculatum | reverse complement strand
TCAGAGGTAAAGCTGTAGCCTCTCTGTGTGTGTGTGTGTGTGTGTGTGTGTGTGTGTGTGTGTGTGTGTTATGATTCTGCTGTAAGCACGTCTTCACCAGTAAAGCAGACCAATCAAGCGAGTGCTTCGGTGACTAACCGCTCGTTCCTCACACGCGCCGAGACGAAGGAATCGCTCAAAGAACGAACGTTTGAAGAGAAAGTGTTTGTGCTTAAAGCCTGCAGTCGCACAGCGTTCAGAGGAAGAGGAAATGCGGAAAGGAAGAGGGAAATAAAGAGCCTTCAACACGCCGTCTGTTCACGTCATGCTTTAGAAATATGCATTGTGAATGACTGAATATGTACTATATTCATCACACACACACACAAATGACTGAAATCTCTAAAGGCTGTTGAGGAAAGAAAAATAAACCCAGCTTACGTTAATGATGAGCTTGATGTGAACACGTTTTCAGATTTGACATGCCACACACACACACACACACACACACACACACACACACACACATACAGCAGATGAGTCACACTGAGCACGGAGTCTGAAAGTGTTACAGATTTGACGTTTTTTTGCCGAAGGTGCGTAACTCCGTCATGAAGGTGGAGTCGCATTTTGTTGTTGTTGTTAAATGCTATTTAATTAGTTATTACTCAGATGAGACATTAATCAGGGTATTAATGTGCAGGCAGGTATTAGCTCTGCGATGACTGCGCAGACGTTACAGCGGCCTGTCCTCTCCGACATCATTTATGTCGTGTTGAGCAGCTAGAAAGTACACAATACAAGCAGGCATTAAGATTAGACAAGCCACTGATTAGATTAGATTAGATTAGATGATAAGTTAAGGTAAGTGGTGTTGAGAACGTATGACTGATTAGACGCAGTACTGGACAATGGTGTTAGACCAGCTACTGGTATTACAGGCACTGAGATTAGACCAGCGAGTAGAACGAATGATTAGATCCAGCGATCTGAGATTAGACTGATCGGTTTAGTGTAAATGCTGAATGGAAAGATTATCGCAGGCACTGAGCTATTGATTAGATTCGATCGGGTATCAAAGTAGGCTGGTTAGAAATGGTATTGGAACGATCAGCTCATGAAGAGTTATTGATTAGGATTAGAGCAGGCACTGGGTTTGAACAGATGATGCATTGAATTTAGTTAGAAGAGCACATATAGATCAGATGATCCAGCGAGCTCAAGCTTACATAGTACCTGTTTGGGATATATATATATAAATATTGGGGAAAACACAGGTTGCAGAAGGTACTGATCCTCCCACTGTGTAGTATTTCTCTGGTAGTGAAATCTGCACGTGCCAGGCACTTGAATATATTATAGAGAGCTGCATCCCAAATGGACAGAGTGAAGCGTGAACCTCTCGCGTGCCACACTTTATGTATGTATCTGTGTGTTTGCATTCGCGCGCGCACTCACCTCCTTCTTCACGTTGCGGAGGAGCCTCTGTCGCGTCTCGGCTTCTGAAAACCGGTGAAATGACATCAGGTCAAGTCAGTAACAGCACTTCAACTTTCAGGAGAGACACAAAAGCGCACTTTCGCGTGAAAAAACGAAACCTCTGGCTGCCTGCACGCGAATGATTTGCTCCTCACCTGTCGTCGCGGTTGCCATGGCTCCGGTGGCTCGAGCCCAGCTGCGCTCGCGACTCCCGGATATTCCGAAAGGAAAAGACAGAACAGGAGCGCGCGGGGCTCGGGCGCTTCTTAGATAAGCCACGCCTTTTAAAGAGGCAGGCGTAATTAAAAACAAAAAAAACAACAAACCAAACGCCTTGTCCTTTTTCTAATGTTACTCTTTTTTATGATACCGTGAATGATGAAATTTGTATTATATGTCGCTGCCATTTCATAAACAAACCTAATAATAATAATAAAGCATAAGAACATGGACTAC
Organism: Notoglanidium maculatum; assembly: GCA_030068355.1. Lineage (NCBI taxonomy): Eukaryota > Metazoa > Chordata > Actinopteri > Siluriformes > Auchenoglanididae > Notoglanidium > Notoglanidium maculatum. The sequence goes on along the minus strand of JAQQZX010000014.1, from coordinate 970,943 downwards.
ACAATGGCTCATGAGTTATAACTGAACATTATAGAAATATTGTCTTTCAGAGTCACTAGTAACACAAAGCGCATGTATGTTGGTTTTATCTCCTCATACCTTTTGTTGTGTTTCTGGGCCATTATTGCTCATTTGACAAATGAGCTTATTAGCTTCATGTTAGCTATTACCTCATCCCCTGTGATGTGCAGCTGCACAATGGACCAATCAGAATCCAGAACACAATCCAATTATAGCCATACTACAGTTTCACCAGTAATATTCACCAGTAAGGGTGAATTGTTTACTTGTGCACCTCTTCAGATATGGAATGACCGACATCTCTTCTGAAGATGACTCCTGAGCACCAACACTATCATAGCCTTGGACTCTGGAAACTTTCCAGAGTCTGCGGTTCACCAGCAGTCTGATAAAGTTTGTTGTCTCGCACTGACGCAAGACCTTAAAATTGTTCTTCGTGGCCCACGGCAGAACCCGTGTGAATACTGAGATGACTTCTCGAGCCATGAACGCACGGCTTAATCGCTTTTGTGGCCTGAGAGCATCCTCGTATTGGGCTTTCTAAAATCGTTGCGCTTTAAAATATAGTTATGCTAGAAAAGTAATAAAGGCCGGAGCACCTAACGTTAATCTTTTTCTCCATTAGTGCGCTCGACCTCATCGCCCCCGAGCCGGCAGAGCCATAAAAGCAATAACGTTAGAGCAGTACTATTCACCTGAACAAAGACATTAAAGATGGGAAATCCAATATGAAAGCAGTACAGTTTCACTCCATCATCTCCACAAACTGTAAATTATGTACAGTCGTGATCAGAGTGAGAGATCATGAGATGGGTATATTCCAGTTTTTCTTTACATGAAGCTCACATAAGTGTTGAAGCTCCCCCTTGAGGAGAATCATCAGCTTGCTGAACGTGAAGGAACGACCTGTGAAGCCTTTTCCATCAACTGCTTTGCACATAAACGTCAACAGATCTCAAATACCTACATGTATCCAGGCCTACCTTTCCTTATATTGCGAATTCTCTGAGCCGATATCAGTCTACGCTATAAAGGAACATTTTAATTAACCAAATAATGACTGATGATAAAGACCATGACCATCTAGAACCCAGTTCTAATCCCTGGTCCTGGAGAACCTTCTGTCCTTCATATTTTAGTGTTTTTCTCTTCTCACAAACCTGATTCAATACAGGAAGGACAGAATGAGCGTTCAGCTTTGTCTTATTACTTCCACTAGCATAATAAAACATGAATAAATGCAGGCAATGGAGTAAAAAACACTCTACAGAATGCTCCATGTGAATGAGGCCTGTGTATGGCTGTGAATACGCCACCAAACAGCGCCCTCTGATGGTAAAACCCATTATTACTCAAATGATTTTCTTAAATTTAAATACATTGGCCTAATATAAGAGTTATAATCAAAAGCTTTTGCTGTTGCATTTTTGTTTATTGTTTTTCTGAGAGAAAATAGTCAATATCAGTCTTGTCAATAGTCATGAACATTCTGTATTTTTATGGATATTAAATGAAACATAAAATAAAGTCAACCGGGCAACATTGTTGACACCCCAATGTGAATTTAAAATAAATGCAAACAAATTTCAGTGTCTTTATTGAGGTTAAAAAAAAAAATTCTAAACTGCTAAATTTCTAAATTCATATTTACCTCTGTGAGAAATTATTCATCCCTAAAAATGTTTTTGATGTTCTAATTAGTCACTAAAAAAAAGGAAAAGATAAACACATGAGCTTATTTTCTTCTCAGGATTGTGTACTAATAAAAACAATAAAAATAGATCCATTTTCCCTTCACTGTTTTTTTTTTATTATTTAAATCACTATTTTACCACTTGCTGTTTATAATTAAAATTTTCTACATATTAGATTTGTTTTCTCTTTATTTTTGCTTATATTTCTTTACAATCTATGCTAACATCAGGAAATTAAAATGAAAATTGTTTATTGTTCATTTCGTACCAAGTTGTCTGTGCACTTACCTTTTATGGAGTTATTGCGGGAGTCATTATGCAAATGAGCCGTAAGGAAGGATGAAGGAAACCAACCTTTACAAAACTTTTGGTTTGGTGTATGCAAATATTTACACACAACATTTCTAAAATATACAATTTTTATTAAGTTTTTCCTTTATGTCAATTGCAAAACAGCTCTGGTTTTGCTTTTTTTCCTCATCAACTTTTTATGAACTTTAAAAAAAAAGAAAAATTGCAGAGTCGGAGAGGTAACATGTTAAACCAAGTCTTTTCAAGCAAATTAGACAATTCAATAAATAAAAATAAGTGTCAAAATCAACGCTCCCTTCTCATAAAATATATCAAGTAACTGCTGCACGTGTGTGAGTGTCCGCTAGAGGGCGACTTTCACCTACTAAATACATTTAAAGTAAACATGATCCTGTGTTACTGATGGACAGATTAATGGCTAGATGGTAAATGGTGGCCAAATGAACAGATTGAAAGCTGAGAAGATATTACATTTTAAAAAATCCAAATAGTTTTAGATTTGGTATGCACATTTCACGGTTACAGTGCTTACATTCAGCACTGAGCAAAAGTATAGGCACCCTGTTTGTTTTTTAATACACATTTTGTTGTAGATGTTTAGGACAAAAAATCATTTCACATTTAATGTTTCCATTTGACATATTGGATGGATACGAATTATTAGATGTATAGATGTAAACTGTCCGGAAATGTGATGGAAGATGATGTGTTGTGCAGAAGAACAAACCATGAAGGTATAAAAGACATAGTGATGAAGTACACCTCATTTGACAAAAGCCCTTGGCTTTCTACAGGAAGGCTGACTGACAGGTTGCTCACCATTATGGGCAGGAAATGGGGGTATTATGATTGACAGGTGTGATTGGTCAGGTAAGGCTTAGCTTGAGGAAAGAGCTGTCAAGTAGATTAACGAGTGAAGGAGCAGGAAGGTAATAGAGATGGACACTGTGCAATGGTTAGAATACACATGCCACATCACTGCCTCTCTCTCTCTCTCACACACACTTTTTACTGAATTTGCCATTTTTACTACAGTAAATTCTCCGAAAGCTAAAAGAAAACACACCAGCTTTGCCCTTTCTGACACTGATCCAGTATCTGACACCAGAATGTGTTCAAGAAGATGATGTAACTGAGCATATGCTTCTAGCAAATCTACACTGAAAATCAATACACTTAGAAATCAAGAGCCTCATGATCTCACTGTACTGGACTTTATTTTCTCTATTGTATTGTATTTGTTAAAAAAAAAAAAAAAAAAAAAAAAGGGAATCTTTTTAGTAAAAATACTAGCACTGGTCATTTTGAAGCTAGTTTACATTAAACATATAGGGGGAAGAAAAAAACCCAAGTGATTTATCTCATACATGCGAATTCACTTAAGAGAGTCGACTCAAAGAACCGACTCCTTCGCGAACGACACATAACGAGTCATAAAATCGCTCACACATCTGATTTAAGGCAAGGCAAAAAGAGCTGATTAGTCGAATCAGGTGCTCTTGAACGAGTCGGCTCTTTGAGTCGGCTCTTTTAAGTAAACGCCGAGATTCGGCTCGTCGGCCGTATAAATAGCTACATGTACGTCAGAAACTTGTTTCTTCTTTTTTTTCTGTTGTGTTGTTTTTTGATTGTTTTTTTTTTTTGGCAAAAGTATTACTCTTGCTGTGTAGTGTGATCAAAAGGCTTCTGAACCGCACGTTAGAGCGAATCGAATCATGAGTCGAATGTTTGACTCTCGGCTGAATGGAGCCTGTAAATCAGCACGACCGGAAGTGTGACACAGGAGGCGATCAGAAAAAATGGAGGAATTACAGTTTCAGGCTAAGAATGTCAACCAGCAGGCACTGGTTTAGAAACAATGACGATGAGTCATTTGTGAACCGAAAGAGTTTACTATTATTGGTGATCTGTCTGACTCAAAAGAGTCATATTTCTCACCACTACCATTAAAAATTCACTACTAGGACATGTCAGTTTACATGATTTATAAATATGAGCAGATGCCTGGCATCTCTGAGGTGAATATATTCCTTTAACTGTGCGTTTACAATGACCAGAAGCTCCACCGTGGACAGTTTCTCGACTCATCTCCTCCATCATTAGCCAGTAAAGTCACTAGTGGCCTGATATGGCCGTATTTCCTTTCACAAATGTGATTGTAAGCAGAGAGCCGTTATCAAGTGGTGGATATGCAGGTGAATAAAAAGCACTTAGTAAACCTGTGGCGTAAATGTGAGCGGAAGTGGACGACACTCTTACAGCTTTCTCATGGATTCGGTGACAACGTTCATCTGAAAAGGAAGCGCTTTCTGATCATGATGATGTCACATCCATTGTCACTAACATTCTACATGATCTAGACGTCAACGAAATCAGAAATGATAAACGACTGGGTTACAATGTTATCGCTAAATCAATAAGTCACAAATATTAGCCTGAAACATATGCGAAATTACATCGGAAAGTCTTGTACATTTAATATTGCAAGGTTTTCCGTGGATAGTCTTTATTCTGGACTGTTTTGGATTGAATTTTGGTGGTTAGACAAGCTACTTTGGCAAGGTTTCTCAAAAGGCTGTCTGTGGGCCAAATTGGAATTGAACAGATCTGATTTCATGCGGTTAGAAAACATTTTATCCATTTTATGATAAGCTGGCCTCGTGGGGAAAAGTCTCGAAACTGTTTCGGTGTCAGTGTATATGAAAGTGTGACGTGTCCATGCAATGCAAAATGTCTAGGAGTTCTATGTAACTGAAATTTGGAACGATCCAATTATATAAAATTCCTTGCTTAGAAGATTCCGGATAGGACTGAATGATGACCAGAGTTACCTTTCAATGTTTAGCTTCTTAGTGATTCATTTATGGCTATAAATGAGAGGATTTGATGCTTTGGAGCTTTTTTAAACAAATCATGATGTCCACTAACGAGACAAGAAAGAGTAATTAAAAAAAAAAACAACCTATGCACTGATGTATGTCCAGCTCTGTAGCTTGTCTCTGTTCTTTAGCTACGTTTTGTTTTTCAACCACTTTTGGTTCAATCCACTGAATTTTAAAGCTCTAGAGAGGAAAAGGTCGTGCCCTTTGCCCTTTACACCCTTCCCTACACTCTCGAGCTAGGAATAGCATCTCAGGAGAGTTGATTACTCACCCAGTGAGCTAAATTATGATAAAGTGCTAATTGACAGGCGATGCATGATTTGAGGATCGGTTTCCTTCTGCTTCATGCATGCGCACGCACACCTGTAGAGTGTAGAAGGAGTTACTCTCAACCGAACAGAGGAAATGCAGAGACACAGACATGAGCTGCTCGTCAAAAAATTCATTCAATCTTATTTATTCCTCTTTCATTCATTAATCTTACTTATTTATATATATATAAGTGTGTATAAATGTGTGTGTGTGTGTGTGTGTGTTTGCTGAAAAGAGACCTGTAACGAGAGAGAGAACGAGAGAAGTTAAAGGCAGCACAGAGCTGCGCGTGTTCCTGTATGTGAGCGGGTCTCAGTGTGAGACATGCAAATAAAAAGTTCCACCGAAAAGCGAGAGTGAAAACTAAAACCATTTCCGCAACCACAGACTTGTTAGACTTGTTTGTTAGACTTGTTTGTGCTTTTATAGTAAGAACACTGACTCACTGTCATGCATCATTCATTCAATACATACTGATGATGATGACCGAATAAACCAGTCCCGTATCCATTGCTCATAAACTGGCCAGATGAAGACAGAAAAGTGGGGAAATGAGACAGCGTAGCTTCATCTGTTCTCATTTAAATAGAAACACGCACACAAGAGGAAGTCCTCAAAATAGATGTTGAAATAGATTATAGAAGCATGATTATGTAAAGGGAGGAAGAGTTTATTTCCAACAAACACACACACACATTATACTGGACCCTTCTATAGATCTTTCCATTGATTGTGAGAGATTTGTAGCTCGATATTAAACATGTTACCGCCATTATTTCACTCTTTTCCTGTAAATTATTATTGACCGAACTTGTGAGAGAAGCTCACTCGCACAGATCATTAGAATGACGTGATCAGAAACGAAGCTCGTGGTGTTTCGGCTTCGTTTCCACGACGACCGCACACTCCACGGTTCCACGGTCGCTCTGTGTTCCTGCGCTACAGCGGCCATCAATTTCTCCTTATGATCAGACTAGACATACACAAGACTTCCTGAAAGACTCCCTGTCAGAACGATGTTCTTTTGTCCGTGCACGTCGACACCGAAACACGGGGCTGAGGATCGCTTTGGGGAAATCTCACGCTGTTGAGCATGAACCGAACGAGCAAGGTCTAAAGAAACAAGAGGATTGTGGGAATTCCTCGACCTGATGCTTGGAATACTCACTCAGTGTTAATCAATGACCCATATTTAACCTTTATATACATTCCTACTATTTTAAGCACAGGTTTGATACTTATATTATGGTTAGTCATCAAATTTTGGTCATCAAGTTTGTAGTATTTTGTCTGATTAGGGTTTTTAATGGATGCAGGACGACGGCTAGAGACTCAAATATTCTCCAGTTTTTCCTCAGAGTGACTGATGAGAGAATAAACAAAAGGCTTGAATACTGATTTAACCATTTCATGGGTCTTATTTCTGCCTCATTGCTTTCTGGTGTTTCCTCTTGACTTGCCGTCATGTTTGTGTTTCTGCCGCATTGAAATAAAACGTGTTGCGACGTGTAATTAACATGTAGTGATTATTTTTTAATGAAGAATGGCTTGGTGTTATTTGTAATAGAGTTTGAGAGAACAGTTAGTTGAGATGTAGCGAGATCAAGCTGGATTTCGGTAAAATTAATTTTCTAGGAATCAGGATCACATGGGGAAAAAAAACGATGACAAATCCAAGCAGAATAATATTCCGGACAAAGCCGACATAGAACTCAACTATAAGTTCAACATACGGAGAGAAAAGAACGCTAGCCAAACTTTAGGTTTAATTTTAAAAAAAATATGGAGCTGAGGGAGGGAGGAATTAGTCAGAGAAAAAAAAACAAATGTAGTCAAAAATGTAAGAGAAAAAAGTCACAAATTTACGAGAAAACAGTGTTTTTTATTTTGTTAAGGCGCCACATCAACCAAAAAAACCCCAATATTTTCCCAAATTTAGTTTCTCGTAAAATTTTTCCACAAATTTGTGTTTTTTTTTCACTTAAAGTTGCTACTTTTTCCTCATAATTTGTGCCTCTTTTTTTTCTCACAAATCTATACAATTTCAAAGAATATCCAAGTTTTTTTCCATAAATCTATAACGTGAATCTCAGAAATTCTGAATTTTTCCCCATCTTTTTTTTTTTTTAAATAATAGCTTTTATACAAATTCTAACAACACGACAGCTTGCAGCAAAATTTGTTTTTGACTTTTGCAAATGTGCAAACTTGTTTATGTCTTACTCTGTATTAACACCCCTAACCTAGCTAACTAGCTCACAGTATGTTGTTTAAATTACATCATCTACAACATTGTAGTTTTATCAGTTACATATCCAGGTAAGTAATTCCTGAATCTGGGCATCGCACTATAGCCCTGTGGTTTAGATAATGAATCCATAAATTACCACCACTTGTGTTGTTCAGAACAATTTGAAAGCCAAGCAGAAAACTAGTGACTAAAACCTGAAAGGGAACTGAGCTACAAGAATTCGGTCGAATCCATTCATCCATCATTCTACACAGGCTCTTAACCTTATTGTCCTTTCAATTGGCAATTTTGTGAGTCACTCAGGGGAAGTGTGTAATCTAAGTGACCTGATACTGAGCACCGGTGGAGATACAGTTGCAGACGCACAGTCTGAATTGCTGGATTTGGAGCTGTGCTGATTTCACACGTAAACGCTCAGCTCCATCCTGGAGGTCTAACCTCGTTTCGTGCGCTGCACTCGCCACAGTTTCCCTATCCACTTTATGACTCCTTCAGTCTAGCCCGTGCTAAAAGCAGCTGATTAGATTTCGGATTCGCATTTTATTAAGTTTAGCTAATGAGTCCCGTTCAGTGCTATTTCAGTACGCGCTAGGTGGAGAGCAAAAGGTGGGAAGTTTCTCCAACGGAGCATTTTGGACACGTTTTTAACCCTAAAAATTTGGGAAAAAACAAGAACTCGCCACCATTGTGCGCCAGAAATAGCCTTCGAATATAACCTACTTCAAACAGGAAAGAAGCCTTGCTGTGACCTTGACCTTTTTTGGATCAGTTCCATGATCTAATCAGTTCATCTTCTGGCTACACTCATAATTCCATATAAATCTTACAAACTGGTCCTTGAGAAATCACAGTAATGAGAATGTTGGACAGACAACCCCAAAAAATAATCTCTCCACCACCACATAAATAACATCAGCACGCTCTTGAATTTTGGTGCACATTTTAAACAAGCTCCACACACTCGAAAAAATGATCTTAGTATTTAAAAATGAAATTTAGAAAGCATTAGTGCGTGAATCATCTCAGCTGGACACTGTAGTTGTACTTACACGATTAGCTACAATACAATTCGTTTAATTTACACTTAATTTTACAGCTTTTTCACATTTTATTTCCTTAATCCCATTCCCAGTGGGTCAGAAGTTTACATACACTTTGCTAGAATTTGATAGCATTGTCTTTAAATTGTGTCAAACTTGTGTTTTAACTTGTCGACATGTGTTTTGGGTAGCCTTCCACAAGATTTTCACAACAAGCTGCTGGGATTTTGGTCCATTCTTCCAGACAATACTGGTCTGACTGAGTCAGGTTTGTAGGTCTCCTCTGCTTTTTCAGTTCTGTCCACCAATTTTCTATCAGATTAAGGTCAGGGATTTGTTGTGATGGTCACTCCGATACCTTGCCTTTGTTTTCCTTAAGCTATTTTGCCACATTTTTGGAGGTATGCATGTCCATTCAGAAGATCCATTTGTGAAAACTTCCTGGCTGATGTCTTGAGATGTTGCTTCAATATATCCGTACAAATTTCCTTCCTCGCACTCTCACGACATGACGCTGCCACCTCCATGTTTCACGGTTTGGATGGTGTTTTTCAGCTTACAATCATCACCCTTTTTCCTTTAAACGTAACACTCATTATGGAAATCTCTCCAGAAAGTAAGATCTTTGTCCCCATGTGCACTTGGCTTTGTTCTGATGGTTTTGGAGCAGTAGTGTCTTCCTTGCTGAGCAGCCTTTCAGGTTTTGTCAATATAGGAATCATTTTACTGTGGATATAGATATTTGCCTAACTACAGCATCTTCACAAGGTCCTTTACTGTTGTTCTGGGATTGATTTGCACTTTTCATGCCAACCTACATTCATCTCTATGAGACAGTTGTGCTTCATCCTGCCCCTTTTTCCTTTTCCAATCATCACTTGGTGGAGAATAAATGGTTGAAATTTAGACTGGATGGAGTGTGGCATGGCGTAAATCAGATCTGATTTTCTGTTGTGTAAATCATTCAATCACTTAAGCATGACTTCCTGTTTCAAAAGGAAATATGTCAAGATAGGAAACCTAAATGTGAATTAATCAGTCTTTTAAAAATGACTCAAGATACACAATTAGATTCAAACTTTTAAGCTACACTGCATGCATCTTTCTAGATGAAAGTACTGACAGTACTAAACAGTACTAAACAGTACTCCAGCGATAAGGAAAAGGAAGTTTAAACTTTCTTTTGTTGAACCTTCCTCAGTTTTTGTTCGCGAAGGTGGTAATCCAGCACTGTTTGTAATTCTGTATAAATGTAACACAATATTGTGTGTTAATCCCACCAGTCTGTCAGTGTGTTCATGCAATCCTGAAAGATTTCTACCAGCATTCAGATCAATCACCACTGATGGTGCGAATACACTAAAAAAATGTTAACGCTGGTGTTAATTCCTCATGCAAATCTCAAGTCTTGAGAGCACATGAGAAATCCATTAGGTTTATATGAGCATCTACTTTTCGTTGATTTCTTCCGGTTGTGGCCTTCCCGCTGGCGCGCGCGTGCAAGTGTGCGTGTGTGTGTGTGTGTGTGTGAGAGAGAGAGAGAGAGAGAGTGAGAGAGAGAGTGAGAGCGCGCGCGAAAGAGAAAGAGAGAGAGAGAGAGAAGTGTGTGCTCTGCGTTACACTCAACGCTGGTCTTTTTACGTCGCGCGCTCCAGCCCGCAGCATGCCTCTTCCTCTCCGCGCGCGCTCCACCTGAACATCACCTGTTGTCACTGCTGCACAGCTTTTCTTTACCTGCCCGAGCTTCTCGGAGTTTTTTCTTCTTTTCTTTTCTTTTTCTTTTCTTTTCTTTTCTTTGCTTTTCCACAGCGACATGCACCATCACGAGCTGGCGGCGGGTGCGAACCCCGGTCCGGTTCCGGTTCCGGTGATCCTGCAGACCGAGTCGCGAGACAAATGGGGCAAAAAAGTCGACTTTTTGCTGTCGGTGATCGGCTTTGCAGTAGATCTGGGGAACGTGTGGCGATTTCCTTACGTCTGCTACCAAAACGGCGGAGGTAAACAACTTTTTGTTTACATTGCATTACATTTTTTCCATCAAACTCAACAGTGCTGAATATTTTCAGTTTTCTTGAGAAAGGAAAGAAAACTTTTAACGTATTCGGTAACATTTCTGTATGCCTAATGAACCAGAACAAAACGATTTAAACAATTAAAATACTGTTAATAATAAATAAAATGCATATATAGGATCAAGTTAAGTAAAAATATAAATATAATTAACAAATATGAATCAGATACTTAATATTATTACCAGGCTTCGGTTTGTGTTGCTGTTATAACGCCTTTTTTCTTCTGTTTACGCGAACACATGTTAAATGAACGGAGAAGCGCTGCCTCTGTCCATGGTGCTGAATGCATGGTTTGGGGAAATCAAGTCAAAGTCAAAGTCAAAGTGAACTTTATTGTCATTCAGACCATACAATTCAAGACTGCATAGTAGAACGAATTTGCGTTTCTCCTGGCTCAATGTGCAAAAACACAAGGACATACTAGACATAACATACATGACATACAGAACAGAACA
>JAQQZX010000014.1:865536-877122 GCA_030068355.1 Notoglanidium maculatum | reverse complement strand
TAATGAGCAAAATGGTCTAAAAAGCAACTGTGTTTAGCGTTTGATCAAAATCAACTACACAGGAATTTTCATTGTTCACCTTATTTTCCAAGCTCCCCCCAGTGGCCGACATGAGTGAGATTGCATCCCAACCCAAACCTTCCATTCGAGTTTTGTGATGATCGCTCAATGTTAACATTATATGACCAAAAATCTTTGCAAAAGTAGGTTTTGCATAATATATAAATTTGCAAAGTGGGCAGAGCTAAATCTTTCTTGTTTGGGAGAACCCAAGGAATCAGTGGAAAAAGGTTTTTTTTTGTAGGACTGCAGGCTTATTAGATGTTAATAAAAAAGTACAACCCTGTACCAGAGCACCACCATTGGACCAACTGGGCCCATCTGGCTTGAAACTCCTAAGAATTACAATGGGGTCCCAGTACCTTTGATGCTTGGACCCCTAATAACAGTAAAAATGAGAATTTAGGCTTTAATTAAAAGCCATATTCTGTAATATCCAACTAGGGTATTTCTCCTTCAGACCACCAGAGGTCACCCTCGCGGCACGACACAGCGGTGCAGCGGTGCAGCGGTGCAGAAGATTCTGGGTTTGAACCTGCCAGGCAATTGGGACCTTTCTGTGCGGAGTTTGCATGCTCTCGCCATGCCTGTGTGGGTTTCCTCAGGGTGCTCTGGTTTCCTCCCACAGGAGGACATGCACTAAGGTCAACCGGCTACTCTGAATTGCTCATAGGTGTGAATGGTGGTACTTTTCTGCGATAGAGTTCTCGTCCCTATGATCGTGTACAACCCCACCTCTCACCTGACGTCAGCTGGGATCGTAATTATGTTATTAGTACTTCTTACAAAACACCATCGATTATTTATTTATCATGTGTACGATTAAAAAGACTGTGCGTTTGCGTGCGCACCTTCTGGATCATGATGCTGTACGTTCCAGTGAGTTTGAAGCCTCTGGTGAAATAAAGTGTGTTCATCCATCCTAACAACAGCGCGCACACCATCACCGTCACGTAGGCCTCCACCCCGGCCACGTACAGAGCGGCCGCCACCAACACCAGCACCGAGTACATAAAGCTGCACACGCATACACTCCTTTTATACATGTTTATGTGTATATATGTATGTATGTGTGTGTGTGTATTGTATCTTACTAGAGGAGTTGAAATGATCCATCAATAAATAAGGAGCTCACTGCCGGACATTTCTTCATACACAGGTTCTTTATCTTAAAGAGGGGAATTGCAGTAAAGAAATTAAGCAGTACAGGATTTTAAGCTTTGTAATTGCAAAACAAATGACATTGAATGGCTCCATTCTATCAAAATCGTATGATCAGGACAAGTTAAGTTTTGTTGCTAACAAGCTCAAAAGCATTAGGTGGTGTGATGCGATTAATCTTTAATATATTGTTTATATAAGCCAGTCCAAGCCTGAGCGCGAGTGAGAGACACTCACATTACTTATGAAGAAGAACAATCCAGAGCCGAGGGTGATGAGTTCTCCGGCCAGACGCAGTTTGTCTCCAGGTGTTACGTACGGGAACGGAGGCTGAGGAGGGATTTTAAGCGTTAACGCACACACACATGTACAGACTTGCGAACATGGAGTGTGTTGGTGTTTATGGTGCTCACCGTGCTTCCTGAAGGACGGTAGTAGGCCACAAGTGTGAAGATGATCATGGTGATGAGGTACGACACGACGCTGATGTAAAAAGTCACGGCGGCAAATTTCCGCCACTTCGCCCTCAGCAGTTCGTTGATCGGCTCGACAGCAAACATCTCGTGTCGGTTCTGCACAAGCAGCATTATTACACGCGCACGAGTATAAGTGCTACTGTATCTCCCAGAATTCCTTGCTTTTTGCCATTTTGTCTGTCCCTGTCCCTCAAAAAGAGATCCCTATTTAAATGTGTTGTAAACACTAAACCAAAGTAACCATCAAACTGGGATCCTGTCTGTTTAATTTCTGATTTTCATTTTTCCCTCTTCTCCCCCATGTATCATTATCGTTCTCATCAGTTACCTCGATCCTGCTGTTATAGACGAGGATCTCCAGCACGGAGACGTCCTCGCCGCACGTGTCGAGGTAGGACAGGTCGTACAGGGACGAGTAAACGGGTCCGTACGCCCAGTCCTTAAACTTCCTGCACAGGTGACGCGCCTCCTCATCTTTGATTTCTCGCCGAATGATGTGCTGGAATACCTGCAACACGGAAAAACCACAGTCACCTCCTATAAACCGTTACTGTACTACTATAAAGCATCTACTATACTACTATAAATCATCTGTAATACTGCTATAAAACATCTACACGTCATACTATTAAGCAAAATCTATAAATAATACTATTCTGCAAAACTTTGAAACTATGAACGAATCAGCATTTTTTTTAAGGAGTATAATTATTAAACAATGCGTTAGACAGAATCTGGTGACTGGAACTATCAGTAAAAATTTTTAACGTACCCCGATCTTGCCGAGTTTGGCGGCCATCATGAGTGGCGACATGCCGTCGTTGTTGAGCACCTGCTCCGGGTTGCATTCTGGGTAAAGTTTGGCGCTCTTGATGAGCAGCAGGTCGTACATCTTGGTGACAAAGCGCGTGTTTTCACGCGTGTTGTCGGCCACGTGCACGAGCGCATGCAGGACCGTGTTGCCGCGTGAGTCCTGACGCCGCAGGTCTGCCGTCTTGTGGCTGTTCTCGGTCAGATAGTGCACCAGGGCAGGCTGGTTAGTGCAGGCGGCCAGCGACAGCGGGAGCTCGCCTGCATAATCACACACACACACACACACACAACTTTTGCAGTGATTTTACCGGCTTATGACTTTAAAAACAATGTTAGCTAAGGCAGTTCTATGTTTAATCTTCATATACATGTACAAAACACATCAGTCATAATATATTAATTATTAGTAAAGTGTTCAGAAGCAACTCTCATCAGCTGCACTAACACATGTCCACCACCAGGGGGAAACATTAAGCACACGGTGACTTAATTAGCGCACAGAAGTACTTTTCACTGCCCGAGCTGTTTTTTTTTTTTTGTTTTTTTTTGAGACATGAAGTCACAGAACTGTGAAAGACTGAACTGTTCTTCTGCCATAAGGGTGGAGGTTTTAAATAACCTAATGTTCACGTGCCAAAAACTGACCTTATAACATGCTGTAACAATCCTTTCTCAGTTATTACATGTGTGTAAAGCAGTTCCCTGCCCCGCTACTTAACATCTCACTGCTCTAACACACCTCACAGCCCATGAGCTCACTCCTGCTGAACCTGCCTCATTCTCCCCTCGATCCCTGAACTTCAGTTCCTATTCTGGCAAAATATAATGAATGAAAACAGTTCTGAGTCATAAAAAGATAAAACAATGTTCCTCAGAAATGAAGACGTGGAGATAAAACCTGTCACTCACCAAAGTAAAAATATCCCCCCTCGTCTCGGGGTTGGAAGAAGCGTCCTCGGGCCTGAGCGTGAACGTCGGCTTCTTTCTCCACCAGCATCTCGGCGTAGTGTTTACAGCGCCGCTCGATGGCGATGTGCAGCGCCGTCTGACCTGCAGCGCACACAACAGTACCAAGTGACACTCTGGGACATAAGTAAGCTTAGTGTACGTCATTATATTGATGAACAGATGACAGGAACTGATCACGATCTGGATCTATGTTGTGTGGATGAAAGGACCTGAATCTACAGAAGGGAAGTGACATCATCAAACTGGGTGTGTCACTTGGAAACTCTGGGGTTTGGGCCTGACGGGCACACACAGACCTGCGTGTGTGTGTGTGTGTGTGTGTGTGCTGTTTAGATTAGTGCAGGGTGGAGACTAAAAACAACACAGCAGCTCTTTCACAAACACACACACACACACACACACTTGAGCAATAAAAAGCCTGTGTGGCATTTATACATGAACGTATTTATATTCTCACAGAATAGCCAGGATTCACACTACACGCCACCGCGCTGCTGTCGGATTCTGGATTCTGATTGGTCAGAAGCTGCTGATGAATTTTCTGTAAGAGTTAGTTAGCAGAGGCGGCCAGAGCAGAGTTCTGTGTGTTTTCTCCTTACCGCGGTAATAGAGGTCCCTGAAGGGCGTGTTGACGAACTCGTACAGGTTTCCCGTCTGCTCGGCGACGTCCAGCAGAAGCGGGATGGTGTCGTTCCTCTCGCCGTATAAATTCAGCAGAGCTTTGAGCAGACATGTTTTCCCTGTGGACAGCTCTACGCAGAAACAGAGTTTTTTTTCAAACCTTTATTCTGTACTACGCAGGTGGATAACGCTTGCACGTTAACAGCTGGACCGTTACACCGTTCTGTGTACACTGAGTTACTTAGCTGTTCCACAGTGAATGTGAAAGTCACAGGTTACAGGAGCTTGGAGGACACTGATAATGTACGATGTGGAGAAGATATATCGTTTTTTTGTTTAAAGTCAACTTTTGGCTGCGTGATTCTGTCTGTAACAGCGAAATCAGGCTGAAACTCATGATTTCATCTGCGCAGTATTTGGATCAATTTAGGTTTTTTATATGAAATTGTGAGCCTGAGTGCTGCATGAAGCTGTGTCAGGGACATAGTCTGGTATTTTAAACAGAACAAAAGTAAAGACATTTTAAAAATAAGTTTTTTCAGTTATTACATTTTAGAAGAGTGTGGTGAGAGCAGTACGGTTTATTCTGTAAATTCTTAAGAGGGGCCTCTTAACCTCTTCCAGGTCAGGGTGAAAGCCAGAGTGTGTGTGTGTGTGTGTGTGTGTGTGTGTGTGTGTGTGTGTGTGTGTGTTCAGAGTAGAGAGACAGTTTGCTGTCACTTCTCCCCCCACCCTGATAAGTTCCCACAATCCTCTGCGGCAGGAAGCAGTGTTTTATTGGGACACACTCGGTGGTATCAGACTTCCTACTCCTGATATAAACTACAGACTGAGACAGGAGTGAACAGTGCAGAGATAAGACAGGATGGTATTTCCTGCTAGATATAATCCTGGATCTGTTAAACATTCAAAAAATCATAAAGCCAAAAGTACTGATATTCAAGTGAATGAAATTGAATTCATACTTCATTATTCAGCTATCCAGTGGAACCTTTGGGACCACATACACACTGTTTACAGATTGATCCCCTGGTCATTATCTTAGACACTTCCTGTCTTCTGAGTACTCCCTGCTTTCTCCAAACTTCCTGCCTCCCGTTTCTGTCCTGTGTCAGCTCCAGCGCTGACCACCCACCCAAACATCTCAGTTTGTATTTATACTTATTTTTATACTCGTTGGAGATACAGGTCACTCTGTAGGTGTGTTAACGTGGATGATTAAGGTTGCGCTTCACCTCTGAACTCCTCGTCCGTCAGTCTCTTGTTGTGGCTCTGCAGGAACTCCAGCAGTCCTTCCAGAGCGCCCGGGTCGGCCCGAGACACGGCGTCAAAAAGCAGTGTGCGGTTAAACGCCTTCAGAACCCTCGGAGTGTCCGAGCTGGTCTCATCGCCTGGCGACATGTTCTCGGTGTTCCTGCGAGGGGAAATTCATGATAAAACACGGTTTGGCGGTGAATACTAGTTTTCAGACAGGGAACTTCAGAAAGAACTAATGCTTCCCGTAAACGTGATCTGATTCTCTTCAGGTGATGAGAGTTTCCTCTTTTCTAACTAGACATTAGCAGATGATGTGAAAGTCATGAACAGTAACTGAGCAGCTTTGTGTCATCAATAAACCTGTGTATGAGGAGGAAAAACCACACAACCAAACTGTATAAACATTACTGCAAGGAAACAACAACAAACGGGCCGCGCCTATAGCATGAATACGGCAGTGTGGCTTCGGCCGCCCCGAACAGACCCACATTCACCAGGTTACTCTTTTAAACTGTAAAGTATAAGTCCAACCCTACTCCTGGAGAGCTACCACCTTTACTCAAGACTGAAAGCATCATACTGGTATCTCTGATGGGAGAAGACTGCCTAGGTACTAAATATCCATCCAATTCACACAGTATAATTACAGCCATTGAACTTCGGAGGGTTCAGGTCTGAAGTACAAATGAAATCTAATGTTAAGTAGGCGAAACACTATTCTGAATCTTTCTTCAACACTTGGGAGAGAATTTTGAGAGTTAACGGGCCACACAATCTTCACATACCATATGGTATCTCAGGACCCGTCCATAACTATGTACATAAATATATAACCCATTTTCTCCTGCTCACCCTCGATCAAGTTTCTTCCTGCGCCATTTCTGGTTGCTGGCACCGCGGTACGAGCCGTAGTCAAAAAGGGAGTCCATGGGGGCCTGTTTGGGCCCCGTGGTGACTGAAGACTCATAGATGCCGGAATCCAGCCGGTCCATGGGGTTGGCGATGCCCTTCTTGAAGGCTCCATGGAACTTGTTGCGGAGATTCGGCTTGGTCTCTGCTCGGGCGGCAGGAGGAAGGCTGTTATCCTCTACGTCCAGGACACCAGCCACTGACGAGAGAGGAAAAGGGGATTCTGTGTCCCCGGAAGCATCGTGACTCGGGGATGTATGAGCGACGGAAACGGGTTCGGTGTCGGCCCTGACCAGGCGGCCACGCTTTAATAATTTGGAAGAAACCTAGGAGGGATTTGAACAGAAGAGAACCAAATAAAACTAATTATATAACGCAGCCTAATTATAAATAAATTAAGGCACAAACCTTACTGTATATGATGAGATCAGATTGGTTGGATAAAGGTATAGTGAGATATCAAGAAACAGTGATCGTGTATAGAAGGAGAGGAAATTATTATTAACTCATAAAAGAATAAAAACATTGAAAAAAATAGAAAACAGGAAGAAAAGTTCCTGGGTTCATGAAGACTTCCCTACAGTGGAAACATCATGTGCCTGAAACTCTCCAAGTTCCACAGTCTCCACTTCTCCTTGTCCCTGACTTCCCCGTCCACCTGGTGCTACGGGTTTCCCAGTTATCTTAGTTTCCTTGCATCACCATTTCCTTTCTGTCCCAGTTTTCCTACTTCCTTGTTCCACCACATTCCACATGAATAAAATATCACGGGTTCTTTGAAAAGCTTCCTAACTGGCCACAGAATGATGCGGTGGCTCTGACACCGAGCTCCGACCTTAAAGTGTAACTGTGAATTAAATGAAGATATTTACCTACAAGCCTTTTCAGCTTGAGATTTCTTTCTTGAATGGCAAGAGATGCCATTTATATTAAACATGTCAACAGGAGTCCTACTGATGGTCTGTGACCATTCAATTCTCAGGAGACGTGTGGGGAAAGATGCAGGACCACAAAGACAGGATTCTGAACTAGTTTTAAAAGCGATCCCTGTTCCTCCTGGAAAGCACACTCTCAAACACCCACACCCACACACTCACACACCCCCACACACACACTATCCTTTACCTCATTCATCCCTCAGGTTGTATGTTCCTGCCAAATTCCTCTTCGGGTGGGTCGGCTGAAGGGAGGAGGCCTCACTGTCGCACAGAGACCTGGACTAAGCTGGAAACACAGCAGACCTGGACTAAGCTGGAAACATCTTTTGTTGTTGTTGTTGTTGTTGCATGAAAACACCAATCTTATTCATTATAAAAGACAGAATAAGTAGGAAACGTAACACCTTCAAAAATAATGAACATGAAGGTTTATACATTAAAAAATGACTACAAAGAAAGGTAAACAGTATTAAACTTTGCAAAGCCAATATTTGGTCTGACAACCATTTGGTTTAAAAAAACATCAGTTGTCTCGGGTGCACAAAATACACTAGACATCATCTAGACATGAAAATGATACTGGCACATACCTACTGGTGTCTCATCGAAAAAGCCCAACCAGTTTCCCATTACGTAGTGTTTAACACGAAACTGTTGCATCACAGTAACGCAAGTTGAGACATCTTGTACAGCTAGAGCAATGAATTACCTACACCCCATAATCTAAACGTCCCTGCTGCTGAAGGTGTTCATGCTGTTTAAGCTCCAACTTCCTGGACAAGTCATGACTCATCCCAGCATTCCTATTGTCTTCCCTGTTTCCCAAACGGTCACAAAGACCTCAGAGAAAACACGATACCCGTCTCATTGAGCAGTCTCGGTCACTGCTAATTCTGTGATGATATACAAGCTGGAGCTGTTACTACGATTCAGAAATCACCTGCTTCAAACCACATTCATCTGCAAACACTAGTCATGTTCATGCTTGCCTTCGGCCTGTTCACACCATCTATCAATAAAAGCCTGTTTAACAAGTACTCTTATAAACATCTGTTAAATAAGTAAATATGGCCAAGTCTTGTTATAGTCGCTGTATATTAATTAATATAACATTCGATCGCATTAGACTTCCTTATAATAACGCACTACTTTTTTAATATGTTCATAAACGAACACACTATCAGTTTCTTTTGAGCTAACAGTCAGAAGATCTGAACCTGTTACCCTCAACAAGTTGCCCTCAGGCTTGTTCGAGGTTTTCTTGGCCAGTGAGCTGATAGGTTGATTTAAAGCCAACGCTGTGTTAAAATCGCATCACTCGCTATTAAACTGTATTCAAACAGCTAAAGTAATTGGATAAGAATTGTATACATTCAGGATTTATTGTAGTATAGACACAGCAATGCTGACACAATCTATTACCGTCCTCCAGCCAGGGCTGTGTTTCCGCTCAGACTCGTTGATCTTATGCAGGATTTTAAAAAAAAGATCGAGCTCAGAAGGTTGGAATATCTGACAGAAATCCAATCAAAATTGAAATGTATTCTGCAAATTTTCCATTCAACAACAAAAGTGGCACATGGCATCCCACAAGGTTCTGTACTAGGACCATTCTTATGTTCAAAGGTTCATATTCCTCCATTCATTCTAACACGCTATTTAAGTAACAACTTGCATGATGGAATAATTTAAGGCTTTTTCTTTAACAAAGTTAAACATGTAATTGTTGATATCTGACTGTAACAAGCTGTGAGGTTTCTAACAAAGGACGGACTTCCGGACAGAGGTCGATTTACGCTTTGTGATTACTCAGCGACGTGACACGTTGTGTTTCTCGTCCGATTACCATTAAGAGAGAAAAAATAGAGACTAAAGGAAATGAGAGGAACAAACGTTATGTAATAATCAATCACTTTAATTACCAATGCTCTATATGGTGTTGCCCCATTACATGTGTCTCAAATGGCATTTCAATGTTGAATCTCAAGGTCTGAAGTGATTAACAAGCTTAATTTATGGCTAAATAATCAGCCTTTAGTAAGACGTACCAGCAAATCCAGCTCCGAATGTAACATTAGTAAAGAGCAAACAGTGAAAACATAAATAAACAAACAAATAACCAACGAAGACAATCATTTCGGTTAGTCTCTGGAAGGGTGTAGGTTCATCTCCCCTCACAGCATGATCCACTTACAGCCTCACTGGTGACGGGTAAAACGTTACGGTGATGAAAATAAATAAAGACACTCGCACACATGTTCAGGAACTGGATAAAGGGGCTCGTTTACATATCACAGCCTTTATTTACATATCGGCTCCTGTAGTAACGACTTGCAGACATGACACTGCGCCATCTTCATTACAGCACTTATAGAAATAAACCTTTAAATAACAGTTTGTAGAATCAGGTGCAGTTTGTTTGCTTTTCTTTACAATAGTCAAGGCAAGAAAAACAAAAAGGGAAATGTCTCCATCTCCCAATAGCTCCTATACTGCTTACGCCATGAGATCATTTTTAAAGCTTGAAATTAGTTTAAAATAGGTTTAATCATGTTATATTTAGTATTATATCATATTATAGGCAATACTACGCCAAAAGTATGTGCACCCCTGACCATCACATCACTGTGGGAACCTGCACGTGGGGCAGGTTTTACATCTTCATGAAGAACAGAAAAATAAATAAAGAAAGAAACAAACAAACAGAAGGTGTTTCTCACAAATGAAGGACACAGTTATTTACACACCAGAATTCGCCACGTGAACAAAGCCTGATGAAAAGACAAGCGCGTGAGGAGGGAAATCAAGAAATCCCCGGATGTGACGCCAGGCATTCCACAGGTAAGCGTTTGTTCCTTAAAACTCTGATTCGTCTTACTTAATAACTTAATATGAGCATACAGAATGATTCACAGTGTCTGTTCCTGGGCAGGTGCATGAAGTGAAACGTAAATATGGTGAAATAAAGCACAATGCTGACTTACCTGAAGAGCTCAGCGTTAATTGAATCGCACGCGCTCGATTGGTTTAAAAAAAAAAACACACACAGTAAATATTCCTGTCAGAAAACCTTCTCGAAAGTTCGAGTTCCGTTAAATCGGCTGTAATGGCGAGTCCCGGCGCTGCAGTAGCTGTGACAGGAGCTCTGAGGTGCAGGCAGGCGGTAGGGGAGCTTTAGGAGCCGCAGGCGCTGGGTGTTGACTCGGGCGGCTCCTAAAGGTTTTCACCGCCCCTCAGATGGAAACCGCCTCAGCACTCAGCCGGCTAAACTGCTAGCACTCACTGACAGCTGTCACACAACATATACACGCCAAAAAAGACTTCCAAGAAGTTAAAAACGTAAAATAGTTAAGGAAAAGCAATATATAACGAAAAAAATCTCACTTTACACAAAAGCCTTTTTTTTTTCTTTTTTTAAATATACAGTTTGAGAGGTTTGCTAACAGCCGCACTTTAAATGGATACTGAGTTCATTATGAAAACACTACAGTATTAGTACCCCAGTACTGATAATTATAGCAGATATTAATCTGCATTAATAAAGATAAGATAATTCACGAAGATAAGCAGTCAATAGAAATAAAACATGAGGTGTATTAAAGGTAAATATTCATTCATCTGTTCCACCAGTTGATGTCTTTTGACTGTCGGAGGAAACCCATGCAGGCCTAAGGAGAACTTAGAAAGACCCCAGCTGGAGACCAGGTTTGAACCCAGAACCTTCTTGCTGTGACGCGACAGTGCTAAATACCGCACCACCATAACACCCTCGTTCATCTTCAGGAAGTGTTTTATCCTGGTCAGCGTTCCGGTGGTTTCAGCACCTATCCCCGGAACGCTGGGCATGATGAGGGAATACACCAGTCCATCGCAGGGCAAGATACGCACACATCTGGTGCTGTTTATCAAAATATAAGCTACCGTACGCTTTCAGGTAAATCAACATCCCTAGAAAGTAAAAAATGCCCACTCCTGCAACTTTTATGCCACTTTTCGATCCTTATGCATTGACGTTTATGTTTGTGGGCAGTAGAATTCACTACGTTAGAGTCAGAGGCAAAGTAGTGAGAGGGAAATCTCCTTCTGTTTGTAATTATAGACTTCTTCGACTTCTTATATCTATATTATATATTATTTTTTATATATATATATTATGCATTATATAGTCGCCCCACAGCAAGAAGGTCCTGGGTTCGATCCCCGGGTCACCCAGGGTGCCTTTCTGTTTGGAGTTTGCATGTTCTACCCGTGCATGCGTGGGTTTCCTCCGGTTTCCTTCCCGGTTTCATCACAGTCCAAAGATTTGGTCAACTGGCTACTCTAAATTGCCCATAGGTGTGAATGCGAGTGTGTGTGGCTGTTTGTCTGTGTTGGCCCTGTGG